>QAOA01006222.1:248099-270685 GCA_003255065.1 Cercis canadensis | reverse complement strand
ATATATATATATATATATATGCACATATATCTATGTTAAATAATGAGTGCATTTTATATAAATGAATTAGATATCATTCACTTGGTATTTAGCTAGTTTTTGAGTTGTTTATCGGTTTTATTCTTTTTCTTTTATGTTTGCTTGAATCTTGATTTTTAAATTTTCTGCCAATTCTCATGCTCGAACCCTGATTTTAAATTTCTTGCTAATTTCCAAGCTCAAATTCCCAGACTCGAATCCTGGTTTTAAATTTCTTGTCAATTCTTAAGCTTGAATCTTGGCCTTTTTAGATCTAGTTTATCTTTCGCATCATGACTAATCTTGAATAATGACAATTGTCTTTTTATTTATCCCAACCAAAATACTTATCTATTTTTTTTTACATGTTTCCTATGTGATAACATGAAAGCGTTTGCTTCTCATGTCCTTCAAATAGTAAACATGTAAAGAAAGATATAAACTGTAGAAACCGTATTTTCTCCGGATATGATTTTAAATTTTTTTCAAATTTTTTTTATTAAAAAAATGGAAAAGAGAGACAAATGAAAATGAAAAAAAATGATTTTTTAATTTGGCCTAATTCAATTTTACTTAAATTCGTGATTTTTATAATTTTTACTTTTTCTAGTTTACTTTAATCTAGTGTCATGCTTGTGCAATGCACGAGCAGGTAAAATTGCTATGGTGTCGATATAAATATTGGCTATCAGATGCAAAATTTGAAATGTAACATTTGATATCTTTCACATTGGAATAGTACCAATTAACATAAACTTTGACTTTGGAGTGCTACTAATTAACATAAATACATAAAAATGTAACATACAAATAGTCCAACTATTGTTTAAAGATTAGTTTAACTTAAACATCTAATGGAAAAAAGTTTTTTTATCTTTGAAAATAACAACATCCATAACTCTTGACGAATGTGGGTTTATTGATATCAATAAAGCATCGTCAAGTGAAAGGACATATGGTTCTAAGTAATCATTTCATTCCCTTCTTAGGGTAACACTGTTGCGGCGGTGTGATGACCTTGTACAGTGCAATATCAATTCACTGCTATCTCTATGGCACAAAATCCATTGACCTTATGCCCAAATAAGATGTTGCTGTGCAAAAAAAGATGGGATATACTGGATAAAAGTAATAATAGATATGTCAATACCAGAAACGATATGAATCAGAATAGATCAGTATGTGATTGATGTTGTCGCTTAACCAATTAAATTAAACCGAATCCCCTAATTAGAATGCAATAGAGGGCATAATCCGGGTTTGTCTCACAAGGAATTCAATGTGTAATCAATAATTTCAAGTTAAAAATAGGGGATTTTTGAAACAAGATTATAATAGTAAATTACAGAATTAAACAAAGATTAATGTAGCTGATTAAAGGTGTAACCTAGCTTGACATTCATCAAAAATCGGTTTGATTCATCCTAGATTAACATGAGTGATTAAGTCTTAATGTAGCAATGCTAATTGAGTTTAATCACAACCGAAATCTCTAATTGTGACTAATTATTCCTACTAAGTTATCACTTAGAATTCGATTAACCACATACAATCACTAATCTTGTAATCACAAAGACTAAGCAATTAGTGATTAATCTAAAAACTGAACATCAATTAACATAGTATAGCTTCTTTGAATTCTAACCACAGATTAAAGATTGATCAATCTAAATTCTATTTCTTACTTCAATATCCATATAAATCACAAAGATCTCCATGAATTCATACAAAACTTAAAGCAAGACAGAAATTCAAAGAAGAAGAAATTGCATTAAGTTTAATCCAATTAAGAACATAATCTCAAAATCAAAACCGAATTTAATCAGGAGTCTAACTTGGTTACAAGGATTCTACTCCTCCATGGTCATGAAATCCAAGCTCCAATGGAGAAATGCAGTCATAAATCAAAGAGCTCCAAACTTTTCAAGAGAGAAAACAAAAGCTGCCTAGTCTAGAATTGATAACTCGTCTGCCTCCTTTCTCTGCTTATAACTTCCTAACTTTCATGCACAACTAATTTACGCCTAACCTATTTTAAACCTCTGGACCTCAACTTCAAATGGGCTCTGGTTTGGGCCTAATTGGGCCTGAATTGAGGAAGTTAAGCCTATTTAAGTCCATCTAGGTCCATATAGGTAGGCAATAAGATAATCTTAAGTTCATAATTTGTTGAACCACCCTTCATAAGAATTGAAGCCCTATGCCTTAGCTTTCCAATGGGACTGGTTTCAAGTCCATACGACATATACAGCACAAGTTATGGTTCAAACACTGCATGTGGGTCAGGATCCAGCAGCAGCAACTCTACTCTGACTTCCAGGTTACATTTGACCCACTGAACATCTAAATTGGCCTTGGAGGTCTAAATGAAAGTTGTAGATAATCCTCTTAGCTTTCCTACAAGGCAAGAATCAAATTTTTTAGACATCCATAACTAAATATATACCCGAAATACAGAATAGTGTGAAAACCCTAATAATGCTGAAAAATACACTTAAGCCCAATTTGAACCTAATTAATGAAATATGACCCAAGCCCAATCAAATAAGCCCAAAATAGGATTAGGAGGATAAAAATGAGGATTAATTAATATATAAAAATAATGTTCATCAAATCCCCCCACACTTATCATTTGCACGTCCCAGGCAAACTAGAGTTAAAACTAGGAAAAAAGGAANACAACTAAGACAACTAAGAAATCATTTCCTAACAACAACTTCCGAGAATGCAAAAGTTAAGTGAGCAAGAAGAACAATCAAGAATTTAAAAGAATCAAAACAATCATGAATCTATTTCTTGCATTTTCAATCAACATGCATGGTGAATTCAAATGAAGTGAAGAACTAAGAAAGATAGAATCTCACACAAGATACATTCTCAATCCCTCAAGTGTTTAAGGGGGTTATTGTTTCAGTCAAATCACATCATGACAATTTGCACTACCATAAGTTTGCTTATTTTCTAATTTCTACTACTTTAAACACATGCATGTACAAATCAGAAGGACTTTATTTAAGGATGTAATGAGGCCAAGGACCAAAGGAAAAGAATGAATGAAATATGGATATGGCAAATTAAAACCAAAAAGAACATAAGAACATTGGGAATGATGAGTCAAAACTAACACTAAGCACAAAAATACACCCAAAAGCTCTATGCAATTTTCTTTACAAACTTTTTCCTCTTTGGAAGGTAAACCACTACTTTTATTCTCTTTTTCTTTGCATTTTCTTTTTTTAATTTTTTTTTTAAACAGAATTTTCTTTTCTTTTTTCTTTTGGCTAACATTTCTTTGTCTTTACATTTCATATAGCCAATTTCCTTCAAATTTCACAAATTCTCCTCCCCACACTTAGAACTTTGTCCGTCCCGGACAAATAGAACTTATTAATCGATTAACCAATGTTTTCATACTTCCTAAGGTAGATAGAAACATGGTTTTACAAAACTTGCAATGAGCTAAATGAAAGAATGAAAAAAATAGGTTCAATGGGAAAATCAAGGGAAATGATGTTAAAAATACTATTTGGCTATCTAGCTAGAAAGAAGAAAAGATGACCTTCATTACATTCATGCATGCAAATGACAATGTAGTCTGAAAAAGAAACAAAACAAATTCTAGAGCAACAAACATCATGAGCACAATGCACACAAGAAAGAAATATAGAATGACAATAGATTCAAAAACTCACTAGGTATGCTCCATCAAACTTAATCCATCACATCAAATTTCATCACCAAATTAGCTAACTAAAATATGTAAGAATCTATTCAATCATGTTAGAAACTTCAAAATGACAATTGCTTCAAGCTCACAAATTCTACAATTCTCAAAGTGTTATGAAAAATACAAAAAGGAAAGGTGAAAAGATGAGTAGAATGAGAGTAAAGCAAAACAGTAAAACAGAATGAAAAACAACTAGGAAAAAGGTGGGACAGCGAATAAATAAAGGATATCGAACTAGAATTTTGCACAGAAGCTCAAGAAGAAGCGTGAACAGAATCTGAAACATGCTGAACTACACCAAAACAGCAAACAGAGAAGGAAAGAATAACAGAAAACACAAAACAGACATGTAAAACATAATCAACAAACAGAATTAAAAACATCAACAGAATAAAACTAAGCAACAAGAACAAAAAAATTAACATAATCCGAAAGAACAATAAAAACATAAACATAATAACAGAAACATAATCCGAAAGAACTCCCCTGAAGCTCAATCAAGTCGGGTAGATGACATCTTGTAAGCGGACCTCCTCCATGATGTTTGCAACAAGCAAAGTAAGATATCTGGGTCAAAGACCACTCTCACAAAGCCCTTAAAAGAAACTACAAAGCTGAAATTATTATAAAGAATACAAAAACATAAAAAAGCATAAAGACATAAAGGAAATAATGAAGCAAATACTATGGGACTAGAATCAAATACATTTAACCTTTGATTTTAAAAATTTAACAAAGTAAGCATTTAAAATGTCACCAAGGGAATCCTACCTAAAGCATGAGAAACATGAAAAATCTTGTTAGGTATATACAACCATCCATGGTTCCCATATATAAGTCTAAAAGAAGAAAAATAATTATATCTTACAAATCTAAGCCTATAACAGTCATGTTTAAGGTCATCCTTACAAAATACATTAGTGTCACACAACATATTGTTCATACAAGGCTTAATATGATACTTAAATTCGTGCAAAGAATTGGCAAACACCGACATCTCTTGCTTGTCATTCAAAGAATAGTTTGACATATGGTTAGCTTGGACAGCCCATTTATTTCCCACACTCACTCCACCAACATCAAAATATTCACTTGCCACCAAGGTTCTAACATGATCTATTCCTAGTGCTCTAGCATGTAAAGAAGTAAGAAACATGAAATCTCCTAATATATCAATATTAGTTTCTACATCTCCACATGCATACACCATTACAACAAGAGTAGGATCATGATTAAACAAATTTTCAGCAAGTGCACAATTAAAATAAGCATGTGTCAAAGTGGGAAAAAGTGTAGAGTTAACCATAGCAGCCGTGTCAAGTTCACCTTGAGTTGTCTCTTAAGAGTTTTTTTCAAAATCTATAGAACCAGATTTACTAGAATCTTCATCTCTCAAGAATGCAGCGATCTCAGCACACACAGCACATGACAATTCACTATCACAATCAGCACATAATTGGTCCTGCACAGAATCATCAAAACCAACACAATTAGAAAAATCAGTACCTAACTCATTGTAGACCTCCTTGACTAAATCCTCATCTGTCTTCTTGGACTGAGTGGCTCTATCAGATTTTTGGGTCAATGAATCAGGGACTACTTTCTCTGCTGCCTATGGTTTGTTTTCAAGTTGAGGTTCAGTTGGTTCTAGCATAGATTCTTCAGTTGGTTCTAGAATTGTATGTAAAGAAATTTTTTCAGAACCTTGGGCCTGCAATTGACTCATTGAGGATGCCAATTGTCTAATCTAGATATCTAAATTTTGTATGGCGGCCTCTGTCATCTGTTGGAACTGCATGATATAAGTGGCCAATTGCTTCACCAAGTCCTCAATTAAAGGTTCAGGTTCTTTGTATGTTGAACTTGGTTGTTACATAGGCTGCTCGAATGGTTGCCAATATTGTTGTGGAGGCGCTGCATTGCCATATGTCAGATTGATATGATCTTTCCAATCATAGTTATAGATGTTGAAGGATAGATCATATGTAGGCTGTTGTTGAGGTTGGTATGATAGTTCGTTAGGAAATACAGCAGTTGCAGCCACAGAGGGATTTTGAAATCCATAAATATCATCCTGAAAGTGTAGGGCATGCATTGGTGGGATGAGAGGTGCAAGCACATATGCCACAAAATTAGATTGGTTGCATGGCTGGTTCAGGTGCTTGTTATCCCACTGACAATTGTTTCACCAAAGATGTCAATTCATCAAGTCTATGGTCCATCATCTGTTTGTCAGAAAGTGATGCAACAACCTCTTTGACACTTTTAGTAGTAGAGGAACTTAGTATGCACTATGAACAAAAAGTGACAGAATAACAAAACACACCAAAACACACAACAAAATACAAAATCACACAAAAAGTGACAAAACATAGCAAAAAGCGACAATAGAGACAACCTAGCCATGCACACAAGGTTAACAGAATGTCAAAACATACTAAAACAGGAACACAACACAGAAATAGGGACAAAAAAATGACTAAAACAAAAAGTAATCTACAAAAAGTAATCTACAAAAAGTAATCAGCAAAAAGTAAACGACATAAAGTAATTGACAGAAAGCAATCAACAGAAAGTAAATGACAAAAAGTAATCGACAGAAGGTAATTGACAGAAATTAATCAACAAAAATTAAATGACAGAAAGTAAATGACAGAAAGTAATCGACAGAAATTAATTGACAGAAATTAATCAACAAAAATTAAATGACAGAAAGTAAATGACATAAAGTAAATGACAGAAAGTAATCAACAGAAAGTAATTAACAGAAATTAAATGACAAAAATTAATCGACAAAAATTAAATGACAGAAAGTAAATGACATAAACTAAATGACAGAAAGTAATCGATAGAAATTAAATGACAAAAAGTAATCAACAGAAAGTAAATGACAGAAAGTAATTGATAGAAATTAATCGACAAAAATTAAATTACAGAAAGTAATCGACATNTTAAATGACAAAAAGTAATCAACAGAAAGTAAATGACAGAAAGTAATTGATAGAAATTAATCGACAAAAATTAAATGACAGAAAGTAAATAACAAAAAGTAATCGACATAAATTAAATAACAGAAATTAAACGACAAAAAATAATGGACATAAATTAAATGATAAAAAGTAAATATCATAAAGTAAATAAAAGTAATATGAATATAACAAAGCAATCAATTCAAGGAATCTACTAAATCAAGCCAAAATGAAGGAAAAACAAACACAAAGCAGAGGAGGAATGGAAGCAAATGACTAGAATTTACACAATGAACTTAAAATCATCAACTAGCATTAACATTCCCCGGCAACGGCGCCAAAATTTGATTGGTATTGTCGCTTAACCAATTAAATTAAACCGAATCCCCTAATTAGAATGCAATAGAGAGCATAATCTGGGTTTGTCTCACAAGGAATACAATGTGTAATTAATAATTTCAAGTTAAAAACAGGAGATTTTTGAAACAAGATTATAATAGTAAATTGCAGAATTAAACAAAGATTAATGTAGTTGATTAAAGGCGTAACCTAGCTAGACATCCATCAAAAATCGGTTTGATTCATCCTAGATTAACATGAGTGATTAAGTCTTAATGTAGCAATGCTAATTGAGTTTAATCACAACCAAAATCTCTAATTGTGACTAATTATTCATACTAAGTTATTACTTAGAATTCGATTAATCACATACAATCACTAATCTTGCAATTACAAAGACTAAGCAATTAGTGATTAATCTAAAAATCGAACATCAATTAACATAGCATAGCTTCTTTGAATTATAACCACAGATTAAAGATTGATCAATCTAAATTCTATTTCTTACTTCAATATCCATATAAATCACAAAGATCTCCATGAATTCATACAAAGATTAAAGCAAGACAGAAATTCAAAGAAAAAAGAAATTGCATTAAGTTTAATCCAATTAAGAACATAATCTCAAAATTAAAACCGAATTTAATCAGGAGTCTAACTTAGCTACAAGGATTTTACTCCTTTATGGTCATGAAATCCAAGCTCCAATGGAGAAGTGCAGTCATAAATCAAAGAGCTCCAAACTTTTCAAGAGAGAAAACAAAAGCTGCCTAGTCTAGAATTGATAACTCGTCTACCTTCTTTCTCTGCTTATAACTTTCTAACTTTCATGCACACCTAATTTACTCCTAACCTAGTTTAAACCTCTAGACCTCAGCTTCAAATGGGCTCCGGTTTGGGCCTAATTGGGCTTGAATTGAGGAAGTTAAGCCCATTTAAGTCCATGTAGGTCTCTAGACTAATCAGCCATTTTTTACAGGTAATAAGACCATCTTAACTTCATAATTTGTTGAACTGCCCTGCATAATAATTGAAGCCCTATGCCTTAGCTTTCCAATGGGACCAGCTTCATGTCCATATGATATGTACAGAATAAGTTATGGTCCAAACTCTGCATGTGGGTCAGGATCCAGTGGCAGCAACTCTACTCTGACTTCCAGGTTAAATTTGACCTACTGAACGTCTAAATTAGCCTTGGAGGTCTGAATAAAAGTTGTAGATAATCCTCTTAGCTTTCCTACAAGGCAAGAATCATAATTTTTAGATATTCAGAACTAAAGATATACCTGAAATACAGAATAGTGTCAAAACCCTAATAATGCTAAAAAACACACTTAAGCCCAATTTAAACCTAATTAATGAAATATGACNATTAATGAAATATGACCCAAGCCTAATCAAATAGGCCCAAAATAGGATTAGGAGGTTAAAAATGAGGATTAATTAATATATAAAAATAGTGTTCATCAAATCATCCCGCACTTATCTTTTACACGTCCCGGGTAAACTAGAGTTAAAATTAGGAAAGAAGGAAAACAATTAAAACAACTAAGACAACTAAGAGATCATTTCCCAACAACAACTTCCAAGAATGCAAAAGTTAAGTGAGCAAGAAGAACAATCAAGAATTTAAAAGAATCAAAATAATCATGAATCTATTTCTTGCACTTTCAATCAACAAGCATGGTGAATTCAAATGAAGTGAAGAACTAAGAAAGATAGAACCTCACAAAAGATACATTATCAATCCCTCAAGTGTTTAAGGGGGTTATTGTTTCCCTCAAATCACATCATCACAATTTGCACTACCATAAGCTTGCTTATTTTCTAATCTCCACTACTTTAAACACATGCATGCACAAATCAGAAGGACTTTATTTAAGGATGTAATGGAGCCAATGACCAAGAGAAAATAAAGAATGAAATATGGATATGGCAAATTAAAACCAAATAGAGCATGAGAACATTGTGAATGATGAGTCAAAACCAACACTAAGCACAAAAATACACCCAAAAGCTCTATGCAATTTTTTTTACACATTTCTTCCTCTTTGGAAGGCAAACCATTACTTTTATTCTCTTTTTCTTTGCATTTTCTTTTTCTGATTTTTTTTTAAACAGAATTTTTTTTTTCTTTTTCTTTGGGCTAACATTTCTTTGTCTTTACATTTCATATAGCCACTTTTCTTCAAATTTCACAAATCCTCCCCCCCCCCCCACACTTAGAACTTTGTCCGTCCCGGACAAATAGAACTCATCAATTGATCAATCAATGCTTTCATACTCTCTAAGGTAGATAGAAACGTGATTTTTTTTTTTTTTTGTATGAGCTAAATGAAAGAATGGAAAAAAAAATAGGCTCAAGGGGGAAATCAAGGGAAATGATGTTAAAAAGTTTATTTGGCTATCTAGCTAGAAAGAAGAAAAGATGGCCTTCATCACATTCATGCATGCAAATGACAATGTAGTCTCAAAAAGAAGCAAAACAAGTTCTAGAGCAACAAACATCATGAACACAATGCACATAAGAAAGGAATATAGAATGACAATAGGTTCAAAAACTCACTATGTATGGTCCATTAAACTTAATCCATCACATCAAATTCCATCACCAAATTAGCTAACTAAAAGATGCAAAAATCTATTCAACCATGCTAAAAACTTCAAAATTACAATTGCTTCAAGCTCACAAATTCTACAATTGTCAAAGTGCTATAGAAAATGCAAAAATGAAAGGTGGAAAGATGAGTAGAATGAGAGTAAAGCAAAACTTCAAAACAGAATGGAAAACAACTAGGAAAAAGGTGGGACAGCGAATCAAGAAAGGATATCGAACCAGAATTCTGCACAGAAGCTCAAGAAGAAGCGTGAACAGAATCTGGAACATTGTTGAACCACACCAAAACAGCAAACAGAGAAGGGAAGAATAACAGAAAACATAAAACAGACACGTAAAACAGAATTAACAAACAGAATTAAAAACATCAACAGAACAAAACTAAACAACAAGAACAAAAAATTAACATAATCCAAAAGAACAACAAAAACAGAAACATAATCCGAAAGAACTCCCCTAAAGCTCAATCAAGTTGGGTAGATGGCATCTTGCAAGTGGACCTCCTCCACAATGTTTGCAACAAGCAAAATAAGATACATTAGTCAAAGACCACTCTCACAAAGCCCTTAAAAGAAACTACAAAGCTGAAATTATTGTAAAGAACACAAAAACATAAAAAAAATATAAAGACATAAAGGAAATAATGAAGCAAATACTATAGGACTAGAATCAAATACATTTAACCATTGGTTTAAAAATTCAGCAAAGTAAGCATTTAAAATGTCACCAAGGAAAATGTGCAGCAAGAAATTTACAATCCTACCTAAAGCATGAGAAACATGAAAAATTTTGTTAAGTATATACAACCATCCATGGTTCCCATATATAAGTCTAAAAGAAGGAAAATAATTATGTCTTACAAATTTAAGCCTATAACAGTCATGTTTAAGGTCATCCTTATAAAATACATTAGTGTCACACAACATATTGTTCATACAAGGCTCAATATGACACNGCAGAGACTGAGTGTAGGAAATAACAGGAGCACATGGATGAGCTTCACAGCATCCATCCCTTATCAAACTGAGTGATACAATATTATTTATTGATTGAATACCGTTTACACTGGTCTTTCTCTTGCTTATATAGATGAGAAGTTACACTCCTACTATAATGTAAATACTATTGCATTAAGACTCCTACTTAGAACTAACACTACTACCCGTATAACTCCTACCTCTTTGGACAACTACTGTTACTCCTAAATAAACCAGAACTCTACAACTATAAACCAGAACGCATGTGCCATGCACCCCATGCATTACTACATGTAGCGTGGGTTGGGTATTCTTGTTCTACTGCTGGCTCTTTTATGGCCCATCGTATCACTAACAACAACTTGGGAGTACATATAAGACAAATATCACCTTGCGAACCCTCCCATGAACCGCGAACTAGAAAGTAATAAAAAATACCCCATAGCTCAGCCAAAAGGCTATTACTATCCTCCAATATTAGCTGCAAAACCATTAACCACCGAGTAACACCACAGAAAAGAATATACCGCTAGGGGTAGGGAAGTTATGTTTGACAATGATGCAACTAAAGAACTGAAACATTATTTATTTCTTCATTCACAACACCAAATTGACATTTTGATATATGGACTAACAAAGCTTAACAAATAATGTGAACTACTGATAACTAAAGTAGATAAGTGGCCAAGATAAAGGCTACTGCTGATAACTAATGCAACTAGCAGAAAAATAACCAATGCAGATAAGTAATAGCTTATAAGAGTCTATGAGAGCCCTGGGCTTGCATGCAGCTCATGTTGACATGTATGCAAAGTGGCATATGATTGTTAATGCTCGTTACATAGTTGAAACTACTGTGGAGAAGGATGTAATTCCTTCGACCTTGATTATTTCTGGTTATGCCCTTAGTGGTTCTGCATGTGAAGCTTTTCAGCTCTTTCAACGGATGAGGTTAGCCTCATATTCCCCTGATGTAGATACGCTGGTCAGTTTTCTCTCTCCATGTACTTCACTAGGTTGTCTTCAAATTGTTTCTTCTCTTCATGCTTTCACCAGTAAAGGATGGTCGTTTATCGTCTAGCCTCTATGTTGGCACAACACTTCTGAACTTGTACGCAAAATGTGGGGATGCCAAATCAGGTCGTATGGTATTTGATGGTATGGGAGTGAAGAATACTATTACATAGAGTGCAATGGTTGGTGGCTATGGCATGTGAGGTCATGGCAGTGGCTTGATTGGTGTTGTCGCTTAACCAATTAAATTAAACTGAATCTCCTAATTAGAATGCAATACAGGGCATAATCCGGGTTTGTCTCACAAGGAATGCAATGTATAATCAATAATTTCAAGTTAAAAACAGGGGATTTTTGAAACAAGATTATAATAGTAAATTATAGAATTAAACAAAGATTAATGTAGTTGATTAAATGCGTAACCTAGATAGACATCCATCAAAAAGCAGTTTGATTCATCCTAGATTAACATGAGTGATTAAGTCTTAATGTAGCAATGCTAATTGAGTTTAATCACAACTGAAATCTCTAATTGTGACTAATTATTCCTACTAAGTTATCACTTAGAATTCGATTAACCACATACAATCACTAATCTTGTAATTACAAAGACTAAGCAATTAGTGATTAATCTAAAAACCGAACATCAATAAACAGAGCATAGCTTCTTTGAATTCTAACCACAGATTAAAGATTGATCAATCAAAATTCTATTTCTTACTTCAATATTCATATAAATTACAAAGATCTCCATGAATTCATACAAAGATTAAAACAAGATAGAAATTCAAAAAAGAAGAAATTGCATTAAGTTTAATCCAATTAAGAACATAATCTCAAAATCAAAACTGAATTTAATCAGGAGTCTAACTTAGTTACAAGGATTCTACTCCTCCATGGTCATGAAATCCAAGCTCCAATGGAGAAGTGCAGTCATAAATCAAAGAGCTCCAAACTTTTCAAGAGAGAAAATAAAAGCTGCCTAATCTAGAATTGATAACTCGTCTGCCTCCTTTCTCTGCTTATAACTTCCTAACTTTCATGCACACCTAATTTACTCATAACCTAGTTTAAACCTTTGGACCTCAGCTTCAAATGGGCTCTGGTTTGGGCCTAATTGGGCTTGAATTGAGGAAGTTAAGCCCATTTAAGTCTATCTAGGCCCATATAGGTCTCTGGACTAATCAGCCATTTTTTACAGGCAATAAGACTATCTTAACTTCATAATTTATTGAACCGCCCTTCATAACAATTGAAGCCCTGCGCCTTAGATTTCCAATGGAACCAGTTTCAAGTCCATACGACATATACAAAACAAGTTATGATCCAAACACTGCATGCGGGTCAGGATCCAGTGGCAGTAACTCTACTCTGACTTCCGGATTAAATTTGACCTACTGAACATCTAAATTGACCTTGGAGGTCTTAATGAAAGTTGTAGATAATCCTCTTAACTTTCTTACAAAGCAAGAATCACAATTTTTAGACATTCAGAACTAAAGATATACCTGAAATATAGAATAGTGTCAAAATCCTAATAATGCTAAAAAACACACTTAAGTCCAATTTGAACCTAATTAATGAAATATGACCCAAGCCCAAAATAGGATTAGGAGGTTAAAAATTAGGGTTAATTAATATATAAAAATATTGTTTATCAAATTCCCCCACCCTTATCATTTGCACGTCTCGGGCAAACTAGAGTTAAAACTAGGAAAGAATGAAAACAAATAAAACAACTAAGACAACTAAGAAATCATTTCCTAACAACAACTTCCGAGAATGCAAAAGTTAAGTGAGCAAGAAGAACAATCAAGAATTTAAAAGAATCAAAACAATCATGAATCTATTTCTTGCATTTTCAATCAACATGCATGGTGAATTCAAATGAAGTGAAGAACTAAGAAAGATAGAATCTCACACAAGATACATTCTCAATCCCTCAAGTGTTTAAGGGGGTTATTGTTTCAGTCAAATCACATTATAACAATTTGCACTATCATAAGCTTGCTTATTTTCTAATTTCTACTACTTTAAACACATGCATGTACAAATCAGAAGGACTTTATTTAAGGATGTAATGAAACCAAGGACCAAGGGAAAAGAAAGAATGAAATATGGATATGGAAAATTAAAACTAAAGAGAACATGAGAACATTGGGAATGATGAGTCAAAACTAACACTAAGCACAAAAATACACCCAAAAGCTCTATGCAATTTTCTTTACAGACTTCTTCCTCTTTGGAAGGCAAACCACTACTTTTATTCTCTTTTTCTTTGCATTTTCTTTTTTTGATTTTTTTTTTAAACAGAATTTTCTTTTCTTTTTCTTTTGGCTAACATTTCTTTGTCGTTATATTTCATATAGCCAATTTCTTTCAAATTTCACAAATTCTCCCCCCACACTTAGAACTTTGTCCGTCCCGGACAAATAGAACTCATTAATCGATCAACCAATGTTTTCATACTCTCTAAGGTAGATAGAAACATGATTTTACAAAACTTGCAATGAGCTAAATGAAAGAATGGAAAAAATAGGTTCAATGAAAAAATCAAGGGAAATGATGTTAAAAAGACTATTTGGCTATCTAGCTAGAAAGAAGAAAAGATGACCTTCATCACATTCATGCATGCAAATGATAATGTAGTCTCAAAAAGAAACAAAACAAGTTCTAGAACAACAAACATCATGAGCACAATACACACAAGAAAGGAATATAGAATGACAATAGATTCAAAAACTCACTAGGTATGCTCCATCAAACTTAATCCATCACATCAAATTTCATCACCAAATTAGCTAACTAAAATATGCAAGAATCTATTCAACCATGCTAGAAACTTCAAAATGACAATTGCTACAAGCTCACAAATTCTACAATTCTCAAAGTGCTATTAAAAATACAAAAAGGAAAGGTAGAAAGATGAGTAGAATGGGAGTAAAGCAAAACAGCAAAACAGCAAAACAGAATAAAAAATAACTAGGAAAAAGGTGGGACAGCGAATAAATAAAGAATATCGAACCAGAATTTTGCACAGAAGCTCAAGAAGAAGCGTGAACAGAATCTGGAACATGCTAAACCACACCAAAACAGCAAACAGAGAAGGGAAGAATAACAGAAAACACAAAACAGACATGTAAAATAGAATCAACAAACAGAATTAAAAACATCAACATAACAAAACTAAGCAACAAGAACAAAAAATTAACATAATCCGAAAGAACAACAAAAACATAAACATAATAACAAAAACATAATCCGAAAGAACTCCCCTGAAGCTCAATCAAGTCGGGTAGATGACATCTTGTAAGTGGACCTCCTCCACGATGTTTGCAACAAGTAAAGTAAGATATCTAGGTCAAAGACCATTCTCACAAAACCCTTAAAAGAAACTACAAAGCTGAAATTATTATAAAGAATACAAAAACATAAAAAAAACATAAAGACATAAAGGAAATAATGAAGCAAATACTATGGGACTAGAATCAAATACATTTAACCCTTGATTTTAAAAATTTAACAAAGTAAGCATTTAAAATGTCACCAAGGGAATCCTACATAAAGCATGAGAAACATGAAAAATCTTGTTAGGTATATACAACCATCCATGGTTCCCATATATCAGTATAAAAGAAGAAAAATAATTATATCCTACAAATCTAAGCCTATAACAATCATGTTTAAAGTCATCCTTACAAAATACATTAGTGTCACACAACATATTGTTCATACAAGGCTTAATATGATACTTAAATTCGTGCAAAGAATTGGCAAACACCGACATCTCTTGCTTGCCATTCAAAGAATAGTTTGGCATATGGTTTGCTTGGACAGCCCATTTATTTCCCACACTCACTCCATCAACATCAAAATATTCACTTGCCACCAAGGTTCTAACATGATCTATTCCTAGTGCTCTAGTATGTAAAGAAGTAAGAAACATGAAATCTCTTAATCTATCAACATTAGTTTTTACATCTCCACATGCATACATCATTACAACAAGAGTAGGATCATGATTAAACAAATTTTCAGCAAGTGCACAATTAAAATAAGCATGTGTCAAAGTGGGAAAAAGTGTAGAGTTAACCATAGCAGCCGTGTCAAGTTCGCCTTGAGTTGTCTCTTAAGAATTTTCTTCAAAATCTGTAGAACCAGATTTACTAGAATCTTCATCTCTCAAGAATGCAGCGATCTCAGCACACACAGCACATGACAATTCACTATCACAATCAGCACATAATTGGTCCTGCACAGAATCATCAAAACCAACACAATTAGAAAAATCAGTACCTAACTCATTGTAGACCTCCTTGACTAAATCCTCATCTGTCTTCTTGGACTGAGTGGCTCTATCAGATTTTTGGGTCAATGAATCAGGGACTACTTTCTCTGTTGCCTATGGTTTGTTTTCAAGTTGAGATTCAATTGGTTCTGGCATAGATTCTTCAATTGGTTCTAGAATTGTATGTAAAGAAATTTTTTCAGAACCTTGGACCTGCAATTGACTCGTTGAGAATGCCAATTGTCTAATCTAGATATCTAAATTTTGTATGGCGGCCTCTGTCATCTGTTGGAACTGCATGGTATGAGTGGCCAATTGCTTCACCAAGTCCTCAATTGAAGGTTCAGGTTCTGTGTATGTTGAACTTGGTTGTTGCATAGGCTGCTCGAATGGTTGCCAATATTGTTGTGGAGGCGCTGCATTGCCATATGTCAGATTGATATGATCTCTCAAATCATAGTTATAGATGTTGAAGGATAGATCATATGTAGGCTGCTGTTGAGGTTGGTATGATAGTTCGTTAGGAAATACAGCAGCTGCAGCCACAAAGGGATTTTGAAATCCATAAATATCATCCTGAAAGTGTAGGGCATGCATTGGTGGGATGAGAGGTGCAAGCACATATGCCACAAAATTGGATTGGTTGCATGGCTGGTTCAGGTGCTTGTTATCCCATTGACAATTGTTTCACCAACGATGTCAATTCATCAAGTCTATGGTCCATCATCTGTTTGTCAGAAAGTGATGCAACAACCTCTTTGACACTTTTAGTAGTATGGGAACTTAGTATGCACTATGAACAAAAAGTGACAGAATAACAAAACACACAACAAAATACAAAATCACACAAAAAGTGACAAAACATAGCAAAAAGCGACAATAGAGACAACCTAGCCATGCACACAAGGTTGGCAGAATGCCAAAACACACTAAAACAAGAACACAACACAGAAATAGAGACAAAAAAATGACTAAAACAAAAAGTAATCTACAGAAAGTAATCAGCAAAAAGTAAACGACATAAAGTAATTGACATAAAGTAATCGACAGAAAGTAATCGACAAAAAGTAATTGACAGAAATTAATCAACAAAAATTAAATGACAGAAAGTAAATGACATAAAGTAAATGACAGAAAGTAATCGACAGAAAGTAATTGACAGAAATTAAATGACAAAAATTAATCGACAAAAATTAAATGACAGAAAGTAAATGACATAAACTAAATGACAGAAAGTAATTGACAAAAATTAATCAACAAAAATTAAATGACATAAAGTAAATGATAGAAAGTAATCGACAGAAAGTAATTGACAGAAATTAAATGACAAAAATTAATCGACAAAAATTAAATGACAGAAAGTAAATGACATAAACTAAATGACAGAAAGTAATTGACAAAAATTAATCAACAAAAATTAAATGACATAAAGTAAATGATAGAAAGTAATCGACAGAAAGTAATTGACAGAAATTAAATGACAAAAATTAATCGACAAAAATTAAATGACAGAAAGTAAATGACATAAACTAAATGACAGAAAGTAATCGACAAAAATTAAATGACAAAAAGTAATCAACAGAAAGTAAATGACAGAAAGTAATTGATAGAAATTAATCGACAAAAATTAAATGACAGAAAGTAAATAACAAAAAGTAATCGACATAAATTAAATAACAGAAATTAAACGACAAAAAATAATGGACATAAATTAAATGATAAAAAGTAAATATCATAAAGTAAATAAAAGTAATATGAATATAACAAAGCAATCAATTCAAGGAATCTACTAAATCAAGCCAAAATGAAGGAAAAACAAACACAAAGCAGAGGAGGAATGGAAGCAAATGACTAGAATTTACACAATGAACTTAAAATCATCAACTAGCATTAACATTCCCCGGCAACGGCGCCAAAATTTGATTGGTATTGTCGCTTAACCAATTAAATTAAACCGAATCCCCTAATTAGAATGCAATAGAGAGCATAATCTGGGTTTGTCTCACAAGGAATGCAATGTGTAATTAATAATTTCAAGTTAAAAACAGGAGATTTTTGAAACAAGATTATAATAGTAAATTGTAGAATTAAACAAAGATTAATGTAGTTGATTAAAGACGCAACTTAGCTAGACATCCATCAAAAACTGGTTTGATTCATCCTAGATTAACATGATTGATTAAGTCTTAATGTAGCAATGCTAATTGAGTTTAATCACAACCGAAATCTCTAATTGTGACTAATTATTCCTACTAAGTTATTACTTAGAATTTGATTAATCACATACAATCACTAATCTTGTAATTACAAAGACTAAGCAATTAGTGATTAATCTAAAAATCGAACATCAATTAACATAGCATAGCTTCTTTCAATTATAACCACAGATTAAAGATTGATCAATCTAAATTCTATTTCTTACTTCAATATCCATATAAATCACAAAGATCTCCATGAATTCATACAAAGATTAAAGTAAGACAGAAATTCAAAGAAGAAGAAATTGTATTAAATTTAATTCAATTAAGAACATAATCTCAAAATTAAAACCGAATTTAATCAGGAGTCTAACTTAGTTACAAGGATTCTACTCCTTTATGGTCATGAAATCCAAGCTCCAATGGAGAAGTGCAGTCATAAATCAAAGAGCTCCAAACTTTTCAAGAGAGAAAACAAAAGCTGCCTAGTCTAGAATTGATAACTCGTCTGCCTTCTTTCTCTGCTTATAACTTCCTAACTTTCATGCACACCTAATTTACTCCTAATTTAGTTTAAACCTTTGGACCTCAGCTTCAAATGGGCTCCGGTTTGGGCCTAATTGGGCTTGAATTGAGGAAGTTAAGCCCATTTAAGTCCATATAGGTCTCTAGACTAATCAGCCATTTTTGATAGGTAATAAGACCATCTTAACTTCATAATTTGTTGAACTTTCCTTCATAACAATTGAAGCCCTATGCCTTAGCTTTCCAATGGGACCATTTTCAAGTCCATATGATATGTACAGAATAAGTTATGGTCCAAACTCTGCATGTGGGTCAGGATCCAGTGGCAGCAACCCTACTCTGACTTCCAGGTTAAATTTGACCTACTGAATGTCTAAATTAGCCTTGGAGGTCTGAATAAAAATTGTAGATAATCATCTTAGCTTTCCTACAAGGTAAGAATCACAATTTTTAGATATTCATAACTAAAGATATACCTGAAATACATAATAGTGTCAAAACCCTAATAATGCTGAAAAACACACTTAAGCCCAATTTAAACCTAATTAATGAAATATGACCCAAGCCCAATCAAATAAGCCCAAAATAGGATTAGAAGGTTAAAAAGAGGGTTAATTAATATATAAAAATACAGTTCATCATGGCTCCCTTACACTCTTTCGGGATATGTTCAAGGAGGGATTTGAGCCCAATGAAGTGGTTTTGACAACTATATTAACAGCTTCCAGCCATGCAGGAATGGTTGGAGAAGGCTGGTGGTTTTTCAATTTCATCTGTCAGAAACTGAGTTTTGTTCCTTCCATGAAGCATTATGCATGTGTGGTTGATCTATTGGCAGGTGTTGGCAACCTTGGAGAGGTATTGGACTTTATGGGCATTTGCATGTTAAAAGTTGCCATAGTGTATTTGCATGTGAAAAGTTACCATAGTGCAACAAAGGAATTGATAGAAGGAAAAAAACCAGCAATAACAATAAAATAATGGCCTGGACGAGTTGACTCAGTCCTGAGTCACACGTACCCCGAGTCACACCAGTAACAGAAATAAAATAATGGCAACTCGAGTTGACTCATTCCTGAGTCACATATACCCCAGTCATGGCTTTATGCAAATAATCCATCACGTGCAACTGTCATCCTTCATACGTGGTATACCCATGCCTCTGCTAGGGTTACCTTCAGCATCACGAGATACAACTACTTCTTAACAACATGGCAGAAAAGGTTTCTCTAAGAAACAAATTCTCAAGGCATATGAAGCTTATTGGAAATTTTGATGACCTGCTCTATACTTACACTTCTGTTTAGATAATTACCAACAATGCAAGAGGATTAGCAACGCTGGTGCTCTAGATGAAAACATGGTGCACTAGGGAGAAGGTGGTAATGTTGTCCATGAAAGAGCAGTTAACAGAGGGAAAATGGTCAAATGTTACCTGCAAATGCAATTCTAGTTGCATCACTGGGTTGCTCTTATTGCTGCAGGCTTCACATCTCTCTCTCTATATCTCCTTCACTAACTTTACGTGTCTCTCTCGAAAGAGTTGAAGAACTCTCGCTTGGCTTCAATGAACACTCAAGGTATTATTCCTTCTTCCTGGCCATTTCGTGTGCATGGCCGCATTTTTTTAATAATATCAAATATCACGTCGAAGATTATCCACTACATTGAAATTGAATGGCCACAGTTTATCTTATCAGTATCATATTGAAGTATAAGAGTATAGAATGATAAACAATTTAATGTTTTCATATTTTTGAGCATCGTAGCTATACATGCTTGGGATAATTTCTAATTGTTAGAGAGACATTAATAATGGACACATAATAGCTCTAGAAATTAAAATGAGTAATATATAATTGCTTGATAATAAATTAAAATGAGTATCATAACTTTCCTTATCATATCTCATACTGTGGGTCTTGGACCTCTCTAAAAAATATCAAGTTCATATAGTCAAACCTATATATAAAGCATAGATTTAAATCAAAACCCACATAAATGATAAATAGATTTAAATCAAAACCCACATAAATGATAAATGGTAAAGAAAGTTGTGCCATATATAAAAGTCATATATAACTCTAGCATAATCAAACTTTCTATGGTGGACTTTGGTACTATTTTTTTTTGGTATGTCCAACTTTTATTATTAACTTGATAAACACAAAAAATCAGCCACAGAGAAAAAATATATATAATATAGTAATTAATGGACTATGATTATGTAATGAGATATAGTTCACAGTACCGGATAAGATTTACTATTACACATACATCTATAACAAATAGGACATGTCTCGGCTGAAGAACACACTAAGCTGACCATTACTAGTGACAAGGTGAGCAAGAGCCACAAGCATGGGAGCAATCTGCTAATCTTCACCCTGCAATTTCAAGTGTTCTTCTACCTCTCCTTCTTCCCATCTTTTCAACTCGCTTCTCCTTCATAACAATATATTATCTTTCACTCTCAAGCCCACTTGCACTTTTATCTTCATTTTGATGATCATCACCGCCATAATCTATGTGAAATCACAATGTACAATTACCGTTAATAATTTCTCTATAACATTATTAAGTTCAAATTTTAAAAGGAAAAAAAAACCAAAAAAAATAGTACCAATTTTGGGATCCGACTTATTTACCATGGCACAAGTACCCCACCTGATATGTACACATAGCAAACACTCATTGGCTGTCTGCATAGTGCATGGTAACATACAAATGGGAAGAAAAAAGTTTTTTTGTTAATTACATATTGGCCTCAAATAGATTAGGTATTATCATATTTGGCTATAAAGAAATTGTAATTACAATACGAATCCCCACAAATCATCTTAAAGAGAAGGAAACACAAATTGTAGCCCAACGGCCCCAACCTGTACCTTAAACCTCTTCTTGTCGTTCTATATCTGCTATAACCTAGAGCTGGCAAGAATATGACGAAGGCTCACAAGGTAGATTAACATTATTTTCTGATGCTTTTTTATTTTGTGGCTACACTTTATCTCCCCCGTTTATTTATGGAGAAGGCTCACAAGTTAGTTGCTTTTTGCTTGTGATATTGGAAAATTGGTTTTATTGTGTTGTTTTCAAAGGAGCATGTGAAAACAATTAGGTTGCTCAACTGAGTTCGTCTCTGTTAACTCAGCTTGTCTTGTGATGTGAAATGTGGCTAAGTAGATATTCAATTTTTTCAGTCGGGAACTTCTACAACATCTTCACTGAAGCTTGAAAATTTGAATTATTCCTTTGAGATTTTGAAATTAATATCTCAGCTTGAAAACCCAAGCCCTTCATTTCAGAAATTATGTTCCCCTCAATCTGAACCTCAAGAGAAGTCTGCTAAATTGAGAATGGGAAAGTCCAAAAATAATAGTACTATTGTCAAGCGATCACAACGTATAAAGAGTGTTGTTGTGCATACCTCTAACCAAGACATTGAACGAGTCGTTGAGGATCTAACTGTTAGTGATAACAAGAATGGTGAACCAGTTAATCAAGTGGACAAATACAAAGCATTGCCAGAACCTAAAGCAAACTCAAGTGAACAGAGTTTGGAGGAAAAAGTTGACTGTGTCTTAGAACGATTAGAAGGTGTAGAAAAGTTCATAGAATCATTGCAATCCAAGGTAAATTTAAAATCAAAAGTAAATGTTAGTTTTGTTTTTCTATGACCAATTGCCTTGTCTCTTCAACTTTATGTACTTAATATTCGAACAGGTTGATGAAAATATTGGCTTAAATGAAGCCCCATCTTCAGCCTCTTTTATTTATAGGAGGATGTACATCGACTGTCAGAAGAAGGTTTTATTTTTATTTTTATTTTTATTTTGTTATCTGATTTTCTTTCAATCTTCTTTGGTTCATATTTGTCGGGTTTTTTTTTTTTTATTGGTATTTTCCCCTCC
>QAOA01006222.1:120691-248050 GCA_003255065.1 Cercis canadensis | reverse complement strand
GGAGCTATGTTATGCAGATTGAAGTCTTAACAAATGAAAATCGTCAACTTACCGGAAAGCTAGAAAATGCACTTGGCAAAGTTGAAGTGGTATGTGTCTCACTGTTTACAACGGAATGTTGCTGCATTAGTTTTATTTTAGTCAATAGCTGGAGTGCATAGCCAAACTTGTATGTTTATCTAACTACTTAATCATGCTGCTAAATGCATGTGTACTATGTGTAATTCATCCATATGTGTATAGTTGAAGAAAGCATTGCATTCTCTGTTAGCTTGTAAGACTTCCTCAGCTCAGTTTCATTTTTCTTCTTATTTTCCGCCACTGTAATTGGTTGTCATAATTGTTACTACATGTTACATGGAAAAAATGTAATATTTAATACTTTTCAACAAGTATCTTCATTATAAGCAGAGGCTGACAAATCTTGTATTGCACTATAAGCTTAAAGCAGTGTGTCTTGGAGTTAACTCATGAAAGTTTTTTCCTCATTTGCACATGAACTAGTACAATGTATATATGTCACTTTTACTTATGATTAGGTTTTTTCAAAAAATGGATCTTCTACTCGTTGTCAACAGTCTTAAACTCTTCAACATAAATGAGTCATAAGAAGAAATTAGTGTTTTAATATGCACAATCAGTGTTATGTTCTTGCTATCTTATCCTTCATACTCTTCATATGTAGTTTGAGAAGACGAGCCAAATTTTTGTTGAAGCATTGGACAAAATGAAGGATGTTATTCTCATCTCCAGTTTGGCAAGGACTAGTGAAGCTGCTGTTATTGCATCTGCTTCTCGAGCTAAAAAAACAAGACATACTGATGGTGCTGCTAAAAGAAAGAGACAACGTTAGGAAAATGTGAGCCACTAAACCAGTTTCTTTTGGTATTAATGATATATGTAATCTGCTAATGTTTTGAATTGGAATGAATTCCTGGTGCTTTGAGGTAGTTTGAACTTGTTTTTGGTATTAATGGCGCATGTAAAATCTCTAATACTCTCTTTCAGTATATAATAGTTATATTGTTCATATACTTTATTCACTTCGTCCATAAGTCATCTCCAGTCATTATCCCTTAACATTTCATGGTTAACTTGAAAGAGAGAGAGAAATAGAAGGGGGTGTTGTAAGATAAGCATGAACCAGTTCGAACCGTGGATTGTGAAAAGGTATCAAATTTGCATCTAAATACAAGGGTGCATACCCATGTATCAAATATAACCAAAAATAAAATATGATACTAACTATATGAAGAGCATTTAATCATTGTATAAATGTCATCTATGAACTACAATGGAGTCTTACAAAACAAAGCAAAAGCCGCAAGGTGTTTTTGAGTTCTTATCCAAGCCCATAACAATTTTCTTTATTTCTCCAGCTCGGGAAAAAAGCTCATAAACGTACTGTAAAAGGACATATTTCCCACATAACCTGTTGTTTATGCCTGAAGTGCATGTTCAAATTGCTCTTGTGATCCANCATTTAATCATTGTATAAATGTCATCTATGAACTACAATGGAGTCTTACAAAACAAAGCAAAAGCCGCAAGGTGTTTTTGAGTTCTTATCCAAGCCCATAACAATTTTCTTTATTTCTCCAGCTCGGGAAAAAAGCTCATAAACGTACTGTAAAAGGACATATTTCCCACATAACCTGTTGTTCATGCCTGAAGTGCATGTTCAAATTGCTCTTGTGATCTAGTAAATCTTCTATCTCGATATACCGAAATCTTAGCAGGAACCTACAAAAAAAAAATTACATATAAATTATACAAATTAAACAACTTAATTTTCGTATCAGATTAAAGAGACAAGGATAGTGCTCGTTGAAGCATAAAGATAGCTTCTATCAGTATGCAACACTTGCTCTTCCATTTTCCTTTAACCAGATATTACAACACAAACAACATTGTACCTCAGACTTCGTTTGTGATTGTGAGGTTAAATTTTTATTTTACAAAAATCACAATTACATGAAAAGCAAATTTTCAACAAATTAACTAGTTCAAATTATCTGAATGAGATGCTATGCAACTTTTGCAGAACAAATGGAATCAATAGTGTACCTTGCATAAGAAGGTAGGAGTTATGGGTATGGACATCAGAAAGAGAAGCTTAGGGTAGAGAAACTGAAGAAGAGAAATGACAAAGGGACCTTCGCATTCTCGTGCTTAGCGTTTAATTCATACAGGTAGCAAAGCGACACCCTTCTGGTACCTCATCTTAGGTTAATAAAGTTCGGGTATTTGTCCCATACTGTGGCAATGAAGAAGCGAGGGGGAGAGGTGATACTGGCCTAAGGATGGATAAACAACTTCCTTACCTTCCACCTTGCTCAAATGAGGAGCTTGTTACCGGTCCATATACAATTCATTTTGGACTGATTGAATTTGTAAAAAAAAATAGTCTAAATATGGGTCAGTCCATCTTTCAATTTTAGTCCAATGTTTTTTTTTTATTAAGGGTCAGTCCATGTTCATCAAGCCCAATCAAATGACCCAAAAAATTGAGGTCAATCTATAATTCAACAAAAATATTAAGCTACTTTGTTATTATTAGAAAGACCTAATAACCAAGTAGCTGGTCAAACCATCAGAGCCATTGATTAGGCCAAGTAGATGATCCAATGGCAATTTAGTGTCATTTGCACTGGTACCCATTTTCAGCCCTTTGTATTCTAGACTCAGCCCTATCCAACAAATTGAACCATACAATCAACAATTCAATGCCAAATTAAGCTACAAGTTAAACCAAATTAAATATCCAACAAAAATTAATAGGCAAATTACCCTACTTTTGCATTATCTCATATAATTCCTCAACTCAACCACCTAAATCGAATACATCATGAATCAATTCTTCAATTACCCAAATCAATTCAGCATCAAAATCCCTCATTCCTAATAGCAAATTAACTCAAATTTAAACCTATCCAAATCAATTAGAAATAATCAAGCTCAAATAAACCCCAAACCCTAAACTAAATACCATACATACTGAGTTAGAGAGAGTGAGACCGAGTGAGGGAGGCGACCGGAGCAAAAATCACTGCAGTGCAAAGATAAGGAATCACCACCAAAGTAGAATGACTAGTTCGAATTTGGGAAAAACTAGGATTGGGCTTAGGGTTGAAGATAAGATGAGAATAAGAGAGCAGAGGGAGTGAAGCTCGCGCAAGCAGAGGGAGAGAAATCAAAGAAGATAAAACCCAAATTTCTCACGAACTTTCTCACAGATTTTTTCTATGAGAAAAACGCTAAAAAATTCAAATTTTAAGTAAAGCGTTGACGTTTCTCACAAACTTTCTCACATTGTGTGAGAGAGATTAGAGAAGATAAAACTCATATTTCTCACAGATTTTTTCAATGAGAAAACCTGAAAAAAAAAATTCAAATTTTAAAGTGAAACGGTGCGTTGACATTTCTTACGGACTTTCTTATAGACTTAGCAGTCTGTTGGAAAGCCTATGAGAGAATTTAATATTTCTCACGGACCATTTCCACAAGAAAAGCGAACATATTAATGAGGACAATTGAGATCGGATTTCTCGCGGACTTCCTCACAAAATTTTCTCACAGACAATCTTGTCCGTGAGAAATTATGTTAGAACTTCTCAACAGTCACATTTTGTGAGAAAATCTGTGATAAATCACGAGATTTTTTCCCAGAATTTTAGTCAATGAAAAAAGTCCATGACTAAAAATGTTTTTCTTGTAGTGATTGAGATATCGTCATTGAACGGTTCCATGGAGGAAAGTGGGATACAAAAAAAAATCTACAATTATTCAAATTTTAACATTTCAGTTCAAATTCAACATCATTGTTAAACTTTTAAACCAAACCATTAATGAAGTGTATAATTTATCAAATAGATATCCACAACCAGTCTACACTTAAATTAGTCCACAAATAAACCAAAAACTAACACACAATAAACATTATCAACAAAGAAATTAGGAGAGAAAAATTGAGTAGTTTTTGCCCTACCTCAATTCCAAAGCTTCAAAAGGAGGGAATAGAATGTCCACACATGTCAGAAAACGACCTTGAGTTGCCGAAAACCATCGCCCAAGGTCGTTTGCAGAGAGGAATCGCCGAATGGAGAAATATTTTCTAAGTTGCAAATGGGGAGAGCTGAAATTTCCAAATTTCTCACAAAAAAATTTCATGAGAAAAGCCCACCCAAACTTCCCCCCATCCGGGCATTTAGTGAAACAATACGTTTCATTTCTCATGAACAAATGACATCCTGAAATGGTGCGTTTCTGTTTTTCACGAATATTTATTCCATAAGCAAAGCAATTAGAAAACGGATCATTTCGATTCTCACAGATTGTCATCCATGAGAACCTTGAGGATAATTATTCTCAGAGGTTCTCATGGATTTTGTCTGTGAGAACGGCTTCGCGCCACCTTCCGGCCATTATCTCTTGGTTATTCTCTTGGATTTCTCACGAACATTTCTCCCAAACTGTTTGTCTGTGAGAAAATCGTTGAGAAATTTTCTGAATTTACAATTTTGTGAGAATTCCTCATTTTTTCCATGACAATTTCTCTCGAATTTTTTGTTCGTGAGAAATTTCTTGAGAAAATCATTGTTTTCTTGTAGTGTATATTTATTGAACACTAAAATTGGATATATCACTTAAATGACATGATGTGTGATTGAATTCAATACTCAAAGTTTGCAAAATATATTTATGAGAAAAGAGTATTTCATGTTTCTTAAAAAAAAAAAAGACATTAAAAAATGAACACTAAATGTTAACCAAAGTACCTCTAAAATTTCCTTCAATCTTTAAAATAATAAAGGGTGAAAAGTATTACCAAGAAGCTTCTATATTATATGAAGAATTAACAATGATGAGAATTGTTACATTAAAAATAATATAAAAATCAAAGCAAAACTAAGTAGGTAGTACAACATTAAACATGAGAAGAAAAGCCATGTTGAAAAGTTATGGAAGGGATGTAGTACCTCATTCAAATGAAATTTCTCGAGATCTTGAAATGCCATGTATGCCGAAAGAAACATTATTTTCCTATGCAAAACCAATAAAAAAAAATACAAAGAATACAAATTAGTATGTTATAAAATTTAAACACAAAAGCTAGTTATTAGGTTAAGAACTAGAGTACCTTCAATTATTGGTTTTGTGAAACATTGGTGGCTTGAAACTTTTTCTTCCTATTGCATTGCTTCTCAACCTAACTTTTGGACACTTTATGGTTTTCACACCTTCTTTTTTCTTCAAGCCTTTGACATTAATCGAATGATTACTTTTCCCAATCATACAATTACTTGCATATTTTTTAGTTGTACAATCACTCATATTTCTTTTGCAAATATCTTCAACTTGCTTACTTAACTCAACCACTTCTTAGTCGACAATCAGCCGCTCGAGTTGCTAACCTCACTAATTTGGGACAAAGCTGCCTATACCGTTGTGTGATATTGAGTTTAGGATTTTCTTGAATGGTTCTCTCTCTTGTATCCTACACTAGTCGATTTCTTGCATTTTTTATCCATCTTTTCAAAAAATATTGGGCAATAATTGATTTGTTATTTTTTATAGGGAAAAGTCTAAAAAACCTCTTTAACTATATCCTATGTGCAGTTTACCCCCAAAACTAAAAAAAAGTTACAAAAGACCTCCTTGAACTATGAAAATGTGTAGAACACCCCCAAGACCCTAACGTCTGTCCATTAATGAATGGAAAGGAGCACGTGATGTGTTTAACAACTTAATTAGCCAAAATTGATAGATTAATGAGGGTTTAGTTAGTAAGTGAGACATGTGAGTGGCATGTGAGATGTATTTCTCTCTGGCTCTACCGACACAAAGAAATTCTAGAGCTTTGCTTGAGGAGGGAGGGCTTCTTTGTTTTAGATTTGCTGGAAATGGGTTGGGAATGGTTAGCATGGGTGGGGCAGAAGATGCCATTTTTGGTGGTGGATCTGCTACGAAATTGGTTAACGCAAAAGAGAAGAGAATTTGTGGGTTGGTGAGGAAATTGCTATTTGAAGAGAATTTGGAGCAAATTCAATTGTTTTGGCTCCTAGGTTCTTGAATTTAAGGTACATGAACAATGCTTTGTTATAGCTAAAATTGATATCTATTTCAATATTTATTCCCTTGGAACCCATTTCCTATTGCAATGAAAGAGAAACCCTAAGTGGGTTTTGTTGCTGGTATAACATTTCTCACAAAAATCTCTTATACCCACATTACCAAACCCCTCAAATTCCACCGATCTTATTTTTTGAACTGAAGCCGTCGTGAACCAAAGGAAGAAAGGGTGTCGACGCTGCTGCCTCTCACATTTCACGCTTCATTTTGAGCTTCAATCTTAAAATTAATTGCAAAATACTGTTGTAAATTTCACAAGCTTTAAAATGATATACAATTTGCAAATTTTAGTTGAGAAATGAGAGAGATCTGAAGAGAAGCCTGAATGGGTTCAAAAATGGGTCAAATTCTGGAAAAGGATCTGCCTGAGGTTGAAGATGATAAATTTTGAATGTTACTATTTGGCCATGACAAATTTTGAATATTACTATTTGGCTCCTACATTTATAAATCTATTTTCATTTGTACCCCTATAAATTTCACTATGACCCATAATTAGTGATTAATTACATCAAGTGTGTGGCACATGCTCCTTTCCATCCATTAATGGACGGACGTTAGGGTCTTGAGGGTGTTCTACACATTTTCATAGTTCAAGGAGGTCTTTTGTAACTTTTTTTAGTTTTGGAAGTAAACCACACATAGGATATAGTTAAAGAGATTTTTTTAGACTTTTCCCTTTTCTTTGAATCTCCATTAGACATCATAACTAGATATTCATGAATTGATTCACTTTCATTTCTATACTTTGTAGAGGCTACAGAGTATAAATCATACTTGAAAAATATAACAAAATCACATGAGCATAGATTTTAGCAACTTGCTGTAATAAAGGTGAATTTTACATCTTCAATCTTAGTAATTTTTGTCTGGATTCATATTTATATTGCAACTCATTATATCTTTCACCACTAATGACAGTTTCAAAGTGCTTAAAAATTTGGATCCTCCTCCCCCAACTTTAAACCTTCCACCGCCTCCATCACTTCTACCAACCTCAAGAAGCTTCAAGTATTTAGACCATGGCAATGGAGACATAGTCTACAAAGTTTGTCAGAATCTCATAAGGTGATCAATCTCCATTCTATCATCTCTTTGTTTTGGTTTTGTGGCTCCACTTTGAGGGTTTGCAGTGAGTTGACTTAGTGAATTTGCTAGTATTATGAATTACTTAGTGTGTTTTCAATTACAAGATTTATTTCTCAAATAACTATTTGAACAATTTATTTAGCAAATACTAGTATTTAGATTGAAGCATTTCAATATCTTGAATTTTGGAATGCTCTTAAATTTCATAAATGTTCCATCTAAACACAATCTTAGTAATTTTTGGCTATTTGGGCTAAATTATTAATTGACCGAATTGAACAACACAGAGATAAATAAAGTGATAAATAAAACTAAAACAAAAAATAAAAGTCCCATGAAAGTGTAAAATTAAAACATAGATGCATAAGTATGTGAGGAAGGCCACGGATTTTGAATTTGGAAATTGGGGATTTGGGGGTGAAAATGAAATTTTGGAAAACTAAATCTAATATAATCTACCCTTAAAAAAAAAAAAAAAAAGGGCCAATCGGCTTAGTTCAAACTTGAATGGGCCACATGCCAATTCGAGTAGGTCAAAATTGCCCATTTTTATTCAAGTGGGTATCCTTTGAACCCATCCCTCCTTTAGAATGGGCTTGACCTATTTTGATAGCTCTACTTGAACTTGAGAGGTGAGAAAGCAAGAGTGTCTTAAGCCCTATTTGGGGAAACAAGTTAAATAAGTCCTTATTAAACAAGGGCTTGTTATATAAGCTATGGTGAAAAAAGCTCATTAAAAATTAAGTTATTTTGTGTTTTGATGTATAATTCAAAAGGTGCTTTATATCTAATGATAAATGTTTGGATCTGTAATCTAGATAAGTGCTTTTAGAAGTTAAAATAACATAAAGGGCATTTATAATATTGTATTGTTATGCTTTTTTATACAAAGAATTGTAATGCAATAGATATTTTGATATATAAAGTGCTTATAATAATAAAATTACTACAGAGGACATGCATAATTGATTCATGAATAGGTAATTAAAATCATACTAATTTTTTTTTAAATAAAAATAATTTTATTTGCCTTATTTTTTTGTGGTCTACTTTATTTTTCTTTGGTGGTGTTTGATACACGAATTCTTTTTAGTTTCTTGGAAATCTCAACTTAAGAAAGAAGGATTCCCATATACTAGTTTTTTTTTTTAAAAAAAACATTTCCAAGAAAATAAGATTCCCATGAATGATTTTTAGTCCAAATTCCCACAAAAACATTTCTATGGAGGTGGTGGGAATATTAGATTCCCTTGGTATGGAATTTTTTTTTTTTTCATATAAAAAGATAAATTTATCCACAGATATAATTATAATAATGACATAATCATAATAATGTCAAAATCTTTTTCTACACATTTTTCTCGCTTTCTTCTTCCCATCTCTCTCTCTCTCTCTCTCTCTCTCTCCCTTTACTATGGCTGGTCTCCGGTGAGCTTCACGGGTGTCAAGGGCTGCGAGTGCCATGGTACGAGGCGGATGAGAAGATGGGTAATAGTCAGGCCATGTGAGTGGTGTTCATAGTGGAGAAGTGGGTGGTGGGTTGGCTGGTTTACCCACCCTCACTCTTTTCTTTGTTATCTAACTCTCTAGACTGTTTCCCAATTCCAGCATTTTTCAACAAAGGGATACCCACATAAGATAAGTGTTGCACTAATGATTTCTTGTTTGCTGATCATAAAGTTTGAAGCTTTCGTAGTTTTAGTCCCACTTATGATTACTGCCAATACATGGTTTTGGGCCAAAATATAGAAATATAAGAAAAAAAGAAAGAAGAGATGAGGAGAGAGAGGGGAAGAGGAACAAATGAAGAAACCCATAAACAAATCTAACAATTTATTTCTTATTTTAAAAAACAATTTTCAAAATGGCAATGAATTTTATGTTATTTTAAAATGGGACTAAATTTAGACAAGAGTATTTTTGAAAAAATAATCGAGATCCCTAAGAAAGTAACATTTAAATCAAATATGGGGATATAAAATATTATTTTATATTCTCAAAAATGTTTAAGGCCAACTAAATGTAAATTGTAACATTCTTGGGAATAACATTCTTAGGAACAAGATTCCTAAGCCTGATCTTTCCTAAGAATGAAAAAAAATTCGTATACCCAATGCCCCCTTATATTAAAATAGAGGATTGAAGATTTTAAAAAATCTATACTATCACCAACCACGACAAAGTACACCCTTTTTATTCTTAAAAGAGTAAAACATTTTTTTAGTCCTTGAAAAACACAACTATTGACAAATTTGTTATCCAAAAATTTTTGGTGACAAATTGGTCTTTGAATTATTATTCTGTCGGACAAATTAGTCATTCGGTAGGGTCCTGTTAGTGACATTTAAGGACCAATTTGTCCGACGGAATAATAATTCAAGGACCAATTTGTCATTGAAAATTTTTGGAGGACGAATTTGTCAGTGGCTGTATTTTCCAAGGACTAAAAAAATGTTTTACTCTCCTTAAAAAGACAAGCTAAACTTCGCCTCTTTGGTTTTGTAGAACTTGTGATGCACTGTCAACTAATCCCCTTTTGTTATGTTTTTTTCTTTCCATTTCTCCCTATACCCCTCTATATTATTGTATTACAAGGTCTGATGCTCCTATTGCTGAATTAGATGATTCTATCATCTTCTTCCTGTGATGACAAGCTCAAAGAGGACACAAACAAGTGAGAAAATAACTATGAACCAACACCAAAGGTATGAGGTATGGTACACAGTTAACTATGGTGTTATTGTTTGGTGTGTTAAGAGCAGAAAACGAAAGAGAAGTAGAAGCTCAAAAGGAGATAATTCATGGAACTCAGAAAAGTTGTTGAGGTTATTTTTGTCACAATTTATTATAAAACTAGCTAATGGTTAAATAAAAAATGGCTGCTGCCTAGGAAGCACGGACACTGTCCCTGTGTCCAACACATCGCGAACATGGACACAATCAAGACTTGTGTTTGACACGTGTACAAACGTGTCAAAATAAAAATAATTTTTTCGGCTCAGACATGAGGCTGACACAAACTCAAACACAGATTGCTCATTTTTTTCTTTTCATTTTTTCCATTTCTTTAGGAATTTGTTTTTGCTTGTATTCAATAAATATGTTAGGAAACGGATAAATTAGGATGATTAAGTGATATTCATCTTTTTTTCTTATGAAAGGATATAAAGTAGAATGAATTGATAATATCCCTTATAATTTTATTTATTTTGGAAGGAATATTAATATTTTGTATATGTGGGATTTATGTCCCATTTTTTGATGAAGGAATATGATAGAAGTGAATAAAATCACTAACAAATTAGGACATGAGTTGATAATGAATATATCAATATGATTCTAATGAAAATATTCAATCTTTGGATAAAATATGAATTTATATGTAAATCTATATATATATACCATGTCGTGTTTTGTATTTTTTAGATTTTCCCCTGTCTCGTGTTGTGTACTGTCCCGTGTTGTGTACTGTCCCGTGTTTATGTTTCCTAGGCTGCCACAGCAACTTATTTCAAGAAGCTTTATTTTTTAGCTTCTAAAAATAAGCTCAAAACAACTTAGAAGGGGCAATAAACTACTTGTATAAGTCCTTCCAAATACTTGATTTATTTACATATAAGTATTTATAGTAGTAGAAAAGTTTTAATAAATCATAAGCTATGTTATTCAAATGGAGTCTTATAATAGGTACATTATTTGCAGTTTAGGGTAATAATGTACCTCTAAATGCCAAGATTTTTTTTTCAATAAAAGGGTAAACTCTTACTTTTTTTTTTAAAAAAATTAATTAGCCAAATAATATTTTACGCCAATAAAATAAAATAAAATTAAAAATTTAACTAACCACCAAATAGTTTATGGATGAGTGGTGGTGTTCGAATTATACCCAAATTAAATAAAAAACTCAACCAACCCAATATATGATACGTGTCACTAGCATTGTTTGACTCCAACTAATAAGAAACACATTTTCAATTATATTATTATACTATCACTAACTTGCTTTATAAACCGAGCACACAGCACACACCCAACATCAAAGAGGAAGTGAAAGAAACAGGCAACCTGAAAATTCCAACCTGAAAATAATGGAAGCAGTAATGACACCACCCTGTCAGTGACTCACCCAACTCCAAATCCCGCTTTGACTCTACTCCTTTCCTCTCAAGCCTCACACCTCATTGGGCCGTCACGTTACTGCGTCGGTGAGTCATTTTCTTCTGGAACCATAACAGCGCACGCAGATCGTATTTTGTGTAAATTCAAAGCAAGAGAGAGAGTTTATTACAATAGACATTTCCCCTCTCTCTCACTCTCTCCCTCTGCATATTCCTCGCATCTATTGGAGAGTTTAAGGTGGAATTCCGCTGGAAGATAGGGAATTCGATTCGATTCTGTCTGCGTATTTTAGCTCCGAAACTTAAACTCACTTCGTGTTTCTGAGGGAATTGAGAGAGAAAACGAGGTGAAATTCGGTGCCGGCAGCTACAGATCAAACCGGGTTTTTGATAAATGCTCGGTTTGGAGTCAATTTAGGCTCGGGCATTCATCAATTTGGTTGGTCAATTCAGAATTTTGATCCTTGATGCTTGATGGGTTTTTGTATTTTGTCGGTGAAATCTTAAATGTGGTTTTTTTTTTTTTTTCTGCCCGTCATTTAGCAAGATCTGAGCTCTGCTTCATTGTATTTTGCTTTTTTTCCCGTTGTTTTCTGGTTCTCGATGGTGATCTTGGTTAAGCCCAGTTGTTTCTTAAACAAGATCTGGTGAAATTTTGACTACAATTCTCAATTTTCGTGGATAATCTACCGGGGTTTTAAATATTGCTCAAATATTTGATTTAACAATTTTAATTATTTGACTTAACCGATCACATGGTTTTTGTTTTAAAATTTATATGGCTTTGGATGACTAAGGTAGGCATCAAACATAATTGCATCAATTGTCTGAATTTTGTTTTGTTTTGTTTAATTTTCTTGTAGATTCAGTTCTTCATATTTTGATAATCTGGGAGCAAGTATATGAAGAACGGGATGATAGAATGCAGTGTTTGCCATTCAAAATTGGTATCTCCTACTACCAAATCTATATCAAGGGCTTATGATCGGCACAAAAGTAGGATATCATCTAAGCAACGTGCGCTCAACGTCTTTTTGGTGGTTGGCGACTGTATCTTAGTTGGTTTACAGGTGATTACCATCTTTTAATTGAAGTGTTATTTCCAATACTAGTAGAGGGGTAATTTGAAAAATTCATTCTTTCAAAGTTATATGTATGGTGCTCTCCCTTTTCTTGTCATGTAATGGTGTTTTAGAGTTATAGGTCATGGATTTAGTAGTTACTTTATTTGCCTTGGATGTGGAAAGAAAAGAAATTTCTCATGTCCCCATGTTTTGTTAACTGGAGGGCTAATTAAATGTGACATTCTAGAAGCACATCTTAACTGGAGGGCTAATTAAATGTGACATTCTAGAAGCACATCTCAACTCAGTTAACGTGTCCTGTGCATGTGACAAGGATAATGAACTATTGTCTAAGGCATATATTGCATGGCAATCTGTTTGTATATTACTTATTTGGATGCTTAACCTGATAGTTCACTTGATATTTTATACTTTTTTTATATTTTTGAAGATATTCTTTTCTGGCAAAATGATATTTTTTTATCTTAGATTTTGGGGTGCAACTCTGTCTTTTATTTGAGAGTGCCCATTTGATAGTAGCTAAATAATGTGGGACAGAAGAGCCTGCATATTGTTGTTACTTTGGTGGACTGTACAGTTTCAAATGCAAGGTTTAGGGCTATGGATTCTTGGTAAAGGTGTTATTGTACTACTGACTAAACTTTGGATAGGAATGACAGAGATAGAGGCAATGGGGCAGGTGAACTTGAGGAGTATGGTTGAAGGGGATTCTAGACCTTGAGCATTTTATTACTTTTTGTTTCATGTCTATTTGTTGGAAAAGCAATGTGTGAATTTCAGAGGGGTCAGTATTGCTTAATGTCTATTTCTAGGAAAAGGGATATGGGAATTTCAGAATGATTAGGGGTTTTTAGGAGAGAGGATCGAGTTGAAGGAAATTAGCACCTGCCTTGGAACTATGAACACTATGTACACTAAGGGCAGGAATGAGAATGAAATTATTGTGGCTGCTTTATAGCTATATTTAAAATGTAAGAGATGTTAGAAACTTAAGTGTTTAGGGGTTTTGATGAGAATGGAAAGAAATTAGACCCTTCTTGGCACCACTATAGACAGTAACCATGAGAAATGCATAAAGGAAAGGAAGATTTGAAGTGGCAATATTGATTTTGCAGTATGGAACTGTAGGTTAATAGAGTATTTCGGAAATAAAACTGCAAAACACTTGCAAGATGTTACTATTTTGATGATATTGGCAACAGTTGTTCATGTCACCAATCTGTCTTAGCATTTATATGATGCTTTCTTCTCTTTGTCCAATCTGGCTTGTAGTATTCCAGAGCATCTAAAGCGTAGGACTTGCCCCAATTTCAGTTCTGTGGCTAAACCTGTTTCCTCCTTTCTTCCCACAGAGCTCAAAATGTGATTTGGGCTCACTGGGACTTTTGGTGGAGGGGGATCTGGGGCAGGGGCAGCATTTGTAATTTGATTTTCCTTCAAAACTTTACCTTCATCAGACTTCCCAGAACTTCTACGTATTGGTTTTTAACAACTGATGATTCTATATTCACTGTGGAAGGTGGCTTTACCTGCAAATTTTCATTCTGATGACTAGCCATCTGAGAATTTGGTGGAAATTTTGATTTCTACTTGGAACATTATATGAATTCATTGAGGTTTCACAGAGGTTTCTTTACTTATGTTGGTAGTATTAGATCAAGAAGTGTTGCTCAGCAACAGAGTATGGTAGGTAATATTAGGGGCAGGCTGGGGCTATGAACTGTTGAGGAAAAGAGTATGGAAAAATCGAAGATAATTGAGATTTGTGTGAATCAGCTGTAGAATGAGTACTGCTACTAGAAATATGTTTGTGAACCAGAGAGAGGACATTTGGAGGAGGACAGAAGGATAAGAAAGTCAAACATAAACCCATGCAAAATCTACTATTGTCCTAGTTTTGAGGATGGAGGGCTTTTGACGTTTTAGATTAGAGTTCCCCCATTGATGAGAAGCTGCTTTCTTGCATCAGCCATGGAGGTTGAATGGTTATTGTTGTTTCAGTTTGTTTTTTGAGCAGAGACTTGGAAGTGAAGTCCTCAAACTCTGAGAGAGTGAGATCAGATTTCCTCCACCTCAGACTCCATTTGTGCATCTAACAGTGAGGACTTCTTCTAGGATGCCCCATTCCACAAGTCTTTTGGACAGAGCTAGCCCTTAGAAAAACATTGCATACATTTGAGAAGTTATGGGATTTGATTAGAACAAATGAAATTTATCTGACAAATTGAAACTCCACATCAAATTTAATGGACAAAAAGTACATTTCCCCACCCCCCCTCCCCCCCCGCCCCATTATTGACCATTTTACAGAAGTTATATTTGAAAATATAGTGAAAAGAATGTAATAGTAATTTAATTAATTACACATTTTAAGTAAAAGAATAAGGTGGTGGTGATCATGTGGAGTATTTATGGGCATGAACTGATGGACGATGTTGTCATGACACTATGTAGAAGTGATGATGACGACACTGCAATAAAGGCAGCTGAGCAACATGGATAGGAAAATGGATCAGAATATTATAGCCATTTAGTGGCAGGTTGAATGCTTAGTGTTGCAATAATGTAAAATATTTAATATTAAATATTGTTAAGAGATAAGATAACTGTTAGTAAAAGGATCGTGGTTGATAGAATTAATAACTCTGCAATCATGGGAGGCCATTGAACATATAGGTATCTTGCACTGCATTCTCTTTAGTTGTAGTATTGTTGGAAGAAGAAAAATGTCCTTCCAAACAAAACTGTCCTTGTCATCAAGCATCGCCACAGAAGCTGAAGCAAATACCTCTATATGATATAGATCATCATTGGTATCTGAATCCATATGATCCTCTCCTGAAGTTAAAACCCATGATCCAGCCAGAGCTACCTCATTGTTGTACATCTACTAATTTCAACGCTATATTTTATTTTATCTGCATTGTATGTTTCAGTATGTTTTTATTTTGCCATCAGATCTTGGGTTATCTACCTTGTATTTTCTGACCAAGGACTCCAACTTGATGTAGATAAAAATGAGTTTTTAATATTGAAGTTGATTTTCTGTCTAGCATCTTTTGATAATTTTTTTTTACTTTAGACATGTGTTTGTTTTGAATACTTTATTAACCTACAATTTTGAAAAAGTTAATGGTTGCTGAAAATTAGTACCCAACTAAACTAAATGTACACTTGGGTGGTCTTCCTTTATCTCACTTTATAACAATTGTATTCAACTGCAACTGTAAGAGGTGTAAATCATGCCATGATCTTTTGGGCAATTTTTATGCTTGTTTATTAGTTGCTGACTTCTTTTTCTTTTCCATTTGGCAGCCTATTCTTGTCTATATGTCGAAGGTGGATGGGAAATTCAATTTTAGTCCAATTAGTGTTAATTTTTTGACAGAGATTACAAAGGTTATCTTTGCTGTTGTTATGCTTTTAATCCAGGTAAAAATTACTATTCCTTATTTTGCTATTTAAATATATACAGTCTTGTCAATATTTTATATGTGTTCAGCTACTTGTAACTGTTTCATGTGTGATATAAGAAGCAGATAGGGAAAGCATCACACTTACTAAAGGGTTTTGCAAATTGATATTTTTTTAGCATTTAGTGCTTTTTATTGTGGTAGAAAGGTAGCTGTTTTATCAAAAAATGGTAGAAAACTAGCTGGATTTGAGGATAATTCTAGGTAAGTTAAGGTGATATTGTTTTGTAGGCCATGATATGTGGTTTAAAGGGCAAATAGATGTCTGTGTAGTTGCTGCGGACAATGCTTGCCAAATTAGGATTTTAGGTTTGCTAGATTCTAGGGCAGATTTAATCTAATTAGGGTTTTGAAAGAAATAGTTTTTAATGCTTTCTATTAAAGAAAATATGTCTGGGCAGGTTCTAAACTGAAAGGAAATGCATTTGAATGGACAAAGCAAACTGAAAGAAAATAGTCAAGGCTTTACATCTAAAGTTCCTTAGGCATCTAACCTAGGGCTGATTACATCACATAAGCTAGAAGAGAGCAATTTTTCTAAATAAACTCATAAACCTGATAAGTATTCTTTAAAGAAGCTTTGCATCCATATATATATATATATGCTTACCTGAACTTAAATTGTAAGGATAAGGAATAAGAGTTCCAATCCTGCAAGAATTTATGTTAGTACTTAATACTAATACTAAACTCAGATAAAAAAATACTAATACTAAACTAATGATGAACACTTTGACATTTAAACAAGACCCAGTAAGGCCTAAAGAACATAAAATTCAAGCCCAAACACAGAATTTGATGAGGGACTCTGAACCTCAAGATCCTAAATATTTCTGATCCAATAAAAGTTTAAAGGTTATGGAATATTGCAATCAACTCTCAACTCCAATATGAAAAGACACTGTGATCTTTAAGCTTGTTCTTTATTGATGCTTTTGCTGTGCATTTAAGCATGATTTTGGTTGGTTATGCAGGCTAGGCGTCAAAAAGTTGGGGAGAAGCCTCTTCTCTCAATTTCTACATTTGTGCAGGTACTATCTTGTCAATGGTATAGAAGACTTTGCAATTTTAAATTTGAATTAGTTGATGGCTTTGTAGAAGTCATATATTAAATGCAAAAATAATGTATTCTTATATGAGCCGTTCCTTCATTTTTTTTTTTTATTATTTTCATTTCCTTTTTTGTTTAAGTTTCCAGATTCTTGATATTGAATTGGACTACTCTATTGAGGCGCGCCCCCACCCCCCCCCAAAAAAAATAAAATGCAGTACTCTATCCAAGTTACTTAATCATGTTTGGTTTAAAATGAAAAACAATCCTATCAATTGCACTATTTCTTTAGAGTGCATATGTATTCCATGGTTCTTAACCTTTGTTTTTCAGCTTAAATACTTAATTTTGTTTGGATTGCTCATTTTCAATAAAGATGCAACGATGGATGCATATGCAGGACATGTTTGTGTATAAATTCCTTGTTTTCCTTGCAGGCAGCTCGCAATAATGCCCTTCTAGCTGTTCCAGCATTTCTGTATGCTATAAACAACTATCTGAAGTTTATCATGCAGGTATAATTCTCTTAGTAGGTCGTTCACCATATATTATCTGTGATTATGAATAGTTGCTTCAATAAATTCCTAATTTTCTGTATGTAAGCAATTCACTATTGCAGTAGTCAATTTTGTGCATGCGCAAGTGGGTAAGGGTGCAAATGTACTAGGTTGCATTTATCATGAGGAATTGGGGAACCTAAGAATTTGTTAAGTAGTACTGTGAGCACGAGCACATGCCTAGCTGTCATTATACTGATTTGTTATTACGGAATAAATTTTTGGGTTCCTCATGCAGCGTGTATTTGTTTAGGCTGGGTGTCTTAGTGACTAGATATATGGCTGTTGCATAATTTCTGCACATGTTTGTATCTTAGGTTATGTTTACTATTTTATCCACAACACTGACCATCTTAATTTCTTAAACAAGGAAAAGAAATCAGAAGAATTGAACCACATAATAAATACTTGTTGTCACCTTTCAGTTACTTTCTATGCATCACAAAAAATTGATGGCATTATTATTTCTGACTAATTAATATCACATTTCATGCAGCTTTATTTTAATCCTGCTACTGTGAAGATGCTAAGCAATTTGAAGGTAACTTTTCATCCCCTACGCTAGATAATGGTATACTAGCACTCTTACCTGCCACAGTAGCTTATCGTGGCTTATCCTTCAGCAACTGTATAGTATGCTTATTAATCTGACATGGGGTCTATATGTCATCTTATTCATTATCTGGAAAATGTGTGTGATATGTACACATACTTGTTCTAAATGGTTTTAACTCCTTCAACTTTGGCCTTGTTTCAAACAACTCCCGTAACAGTTGATTGCATTAATAAGACCCTCTGTGCTTGTAGAGTTCTTCAAAATGCTGCTAAACTAGTCCTTAGAACCATCATGAGAAACCAATAACTTGGATACAATCTCTCAGTTGGCAGCTACTGCCAGTAACTGAAGAAGATGACAAGCCCAAAGTAATCTTCAAATGGTGCCAAGCCAACCATGATCACCAGCTTGCTTCCCTCGGACCCCCTCCCCCTTCTCTTTCTTACGGAATCTTCTTATTCAATTTGTACTAAATGCATGACATAGTGATAAAAGAAGTCCAAGGTCCCCTCTCTGTATATAGCTATGAATTTTAGGGCAGAAAGAGCTCAAGAACCAATTTAACCTAAAATTCCAAGCTATTATGGGAAGGTCTAGAATGGGTTTATATCTATAACAAGAACTGTGGCATGACTTTGTGGTGCTGTAAAAATCTTTTCTCATGCTTTTTGGTTTCCTGTAATTTCTTTTGTGATGAGGAACCTTGAGTTACCCTTAGAAGCATAATACCTCCCTTGTGGAATGTGTTAATAAAGTCCTATCATAAAGATAACAATCAATGCATGTCATATATGATACCATATACCAGTGGTCATAAAAGACAATTATTCCTTTGAAACAATTGTATCTGCAGTGTAAGGGTATCCATTCCTCTACCTTTGTACTTTCTAATTTTTTTCACTAATGAATTTCTTCTTTTATAAGAAAAGATGATAAAGTCTGCAGTCACCTACAAAATTTGTGTCTCATGGCTAACTGTGGATGTGCAGGTTTTAGTAATAGCAGTTTTACTAAAGATGATTATGAAGCGTCGATTTTCTGTTATTCAGGTTAGTGCATGAAGTGCTTTGTCTTTAGTTGTTCTATGTTGCCATTATTTGGCTCTTTACTATTAAATGGAGCAAGATGTAATCCTTAAGTGAATCCTATTTGAGCAGACTCCTCATAGTGCCATCTTTATCTGTAACTGATTTCTTCTTTTGCTACAGTGGGAAGCTCTTGCTTTGTTGCTCATTGGTATAAGTGTTAATCAGCTGCGATCATTACCTGAAGGAACCACAGCTTTGGGTCTTCCAGTCACAATGGGTGCATACATCTATACATCAATCTTTGTAAGTGGCCTCTGACTGTTACATTACTAATTTTGTGATTGGTTGTTGTCAGCAGTTAAGTTCAAAGTTGTCTTGTTTATTCTGAATTTTTAGTTATTCAGATTCCCTTCATGTCTGTTGGATGTTAATCTGGGAAATGATGCAGGTAACTGTTCCATCAATGGCCTCTGTCTATAATGAGTATGCTTTGAAGAGCCAATATGATACAAGCATTTACCTCCAGGTAATGTATTGGTTACAAGGGATTAGACCATCTGTTCATTTAATCATTAAAATATTTCAATGAGTTCAAATTCTTTTGGTTACGAGGGAGCGCAATGTTTTGGGAAAGGGGAGGGGTAGTACATGATGGGAATAGAAATCTTGACATCAAGTTATCAACCTTCTGGTTGCCATGACCAGAGGTGGTGCCACTAGACCCACAGGTCATTGGTTAATTAGTTCAATTTTATTACTGCATGGAATATAAACTATCATCTGCCTCTCAAACTGAAAAGTCTATAATCATAATGAGTGCTAGTTCTTATTCATTTTTCATGTCTTCTGATGAACAATTTAATTTTGGAGAATTACAAAAAGGATGGCCTGGCACAACAATTTATTCAAGGAACATTAACCACTTCTTGGACTGCACTAAGTGCCATTAACCACTACTTGAAGTGCACAATGCAATTCAAAAGTGGTTAACATGAAGCCACTAGGTGTGATCAAGTGTTGAGGTGTTTGGGTAGTATGCAGGATGTCTTAGGTTTGAACTTTGGTGTGTCATGCACCAAATAGTAGTTAACTTTCTGAGGGTTATTCACCCATTAAATATTGTATCATATAAATTTAGTACTTTATCAGAAGTGAAATGTACAATAGTTATATTGCAAGTATTACTTTAGAAGAGAGAAAGAAACAAAAGGGATGCTCAGCTTCCTAACCAAGAAATCATCTTAAAAAGACAGCTTTTAACTGAAATAAAATAAATTGGAATTTGCAACCACTGCACTTCAGTTCTACAATTATGCTCTCTCTTAATTAATTTATTGTCTTGATATTAATTCTGTATTTCTTGACTTGCAGAACTTGTTTTTGTATGGGTATGGAGCTATTTTCAACTTTCTTGGAATAGTTGGCACTGCCATTTTCAAGGGTGAGACATGAATATCTATTTTCCGAATCCTGGTGGGCATTTCAAACAAGGGACTAAACAATTGAGAGACAAAATTCAAAGGACATATGCCATGCTTGGTTTATTTCAAGTGTTTGTGAAATCAGAAGATTAAGAATTTGCACTAAAAGCTAAAAAATATGATTTCACGGAGTTTTATTTCATTTAGATTGATCCACATCATAATTCCAGTTTTGGGTTAGGCATAGGACCAAAAGGCATTTTGACTTTTGAAAGACATGATAAAGTGTGGAGTAAGATATTGCTAATATCAAAGAATTCAGATTATTATGCACATACATTTAGGAGAGTGAAGATCAAACAGACTCTTAAACTGATTTTCTAATTTGATGTAGATCTGCATTTATGAACACTTCTTAGAAAGTAGTGGGTTTTTCTGTACTCTGTGCTTGTGGGCACATTATATACACGAGTTTCTGTCAAATTATTTTCATTGTAAATGGAGCAACTATTGAGATCTGTTGTCATTTTTGATCCATATGCTAAGGTGCTTTAGGACCTTCATAAATACCCCTATTATATTTGATTTTGTAATTAGTGATGGCTTTAATTCTCTGAAAGTCCAAACAAGATTGACTTATGACATCAATTATTCGTAAATTTTCCACATTGCCTACATTATGTTGCTTTTATCTAGTGCTCAAACTGTTAACTAAGACCATGTGTGTGTTGCTTTTAATGTTTCAGGTCCTAGTAGCTTTGATATCCTACAAGGGCTTTCAAGAGCCACCATGCTTTTGATAGCCAATAATGCAGCCCAAGGGATCCTATCTTCTTTCTTCTTCAAATATGCAGGTTAATAATTCAGATTTTTTATGTTCTTTATTGCTCCCATCTGATGCTGAAGGAAAATAATGTTATAAATTGTCTTAGATGGACCTCATGCTTTATAGATGGACACTTGTATTGTTCTGTTATCTCAATAACCTGCTTTCTTTGTTCAGATACAATTTTGAAGAAGTACTCGTCAACAGTTGCAACAATCTTCACAGGCATAGCCTCTGCTGCACTGTTTGGTCATACTTTAACGATGAACTTTATTTTAGGGATTTCTATTGTATTCATCTCAATGCACCAGGTAAATTGAATTGGGAAGATTCTGATAGATAATTACCAATACTAGAAAGAAACTACGGTTTTTCAATCAATGACATCTTCTTTTGGGATAATCCTATGCTTATTTCTGTTTTAGTTCTTTTCGCCTCTATCAAAAGTCAGAGATGAACAACAAAATGGTATGCTGGAACTGCATGATGTTCAGGACTCACACAGGTACTTGCTAAAGTTTTTATGTTCTCAGCATTATGTTGTGTGACGCTTAATTGCCTTTCCAGAAAATTATTTCATCTGTCTCCCCTTTTTCCTGTTCATTATATGCTTGATTGCTATACTTAGGTTGACCACCCACCCACCTCATACTGTAGAGACATAGGGGAAAAAGAGTCTGCTTTCCATGATTTCACATTTTAAAAAAGTTTACTGTTTAGTTATTTCTTATTCTGTAGCAAGAAAAGTTTTGGAAAAAAATCCTTTTCTTTTTCATTCCTTTGTTTATTTGTTTGTTTGTATTCCCTGCTTCCCCCCTTTTTCTCTTCTGTAGTATATCCTTGTTTTGCTATGACAAATGCCTTATTTTTATTCTAGGTCAAAGGATTCCTTCATAAACATGGCTGCTGGAGCAAATGAAGAGGTGTGTGTCTGCCATCTTGTTTTGTATTTTAATACATACATACATATGTACATGCAAATGTGTTGTCTGAAATACGCTGTACTCATTACTGTATTTTGTTTTTGTTAATGTGCAATTTTCCAGGCTAGTCATCATGTGGGGCCTGATGAGAGACAGCCACTTCTTCCCAAGTAGATTCACCTACAGTATGTTTCTTTTTTCCTTTACTCTTGTAGTCTTGTGCCAAATAGATTTCATATTATTTATTTTCCTATCTTCTGCTTTTGATAATTCATTGTCATGAAAATATGACTGAATGGAAGTGAGTTTGGAAATGGGATGCAGTGCTAGAGCTGGAGGTATTTGCAGTTTGAGTTTGAAATGGGTATTATAGGTTTAAAAATCATGATTCTCTTCCATTTTGATTTGAGATTTCCTCTGATTGCTTTGCCCTGAAAGGGCCATGCTACTAACTAGTCTAGATATGTAATGGGGATGGTTGGTTTAGGAAACAGTATTTCGAAGAGAGGTACATTCTTGTTGAAACATTGTTTTGGCTCTATATTTTCACCTTGATTGTCAAGTTCGTGAGATTGCTATAGGTTTGGGAAGTTGCAGTGAGACTTGTGTTTGAGAGGATCAGTCATGACAGAGTTTGGGGCTGACAGGTGGGGATAATCATGAATTCCTTGTAAGTTGATCGAGGAGGGATGTGGTGGTGGGCTATCTTTGTGGCAATAACTGCGCCTAAGGTTTGAAATTGTTGTGCGGTAAGTGATTTAGCTTATGAAGTATCTAATGATTGGCTGGATCCTGGAGGGTGTCTATTGACTACTTTGTGCAGGATTTGATGCACATAGCTGAGAGCTAGTTGCAAGTTATCTAGGAAGAAAACTAGGTAGCTCTCCATGCTAGGGTGTTGCCTGACCTTCAAAGTAAAGGGTCAAATTTTATGGTCTTGTACTTTAAATTTGACTATAATTTAGGGTAGTATCTGAAGTGAAGATATTGAATGAAACAGTAAAATGCAAGAAATTGAAAGAAAATTACTGCTTTTATCAAGTGGCTTTTGATTAAGTTCAGAGGTTTAGGCCAGAGTAAGGAGGGCAAAGTGTTATTGCTGTGTGCGTTGTATGCTATTTTCAAAGGAAAATATTTGTCTGCAGACTTGCTTTGGGACAGGATTGTTTTGGTTGCCTCTCCTTGGTGCCAAGCACATGGTTTTCTCATGGAGTCTTGTTGGTAGATATGCAGAGGGATCAGAAAGCTCTTTCATATTATCTTTGTTTGTATTTGCTTTACTTTTTCTGTTGCTCTATAAGGAGGATTTCTTATCCTCAATTTTCCTTGTAATCCTTTCTTTTTAATAAATTTTCTTCTATTAAAATAATTGAATTTGTTCTATAGTAGAAAGCTAGCTGTTTGTAGTAGAAGAAGTCACTATAGGTTTTTTGAAGGATGGAACACTTTTTGTTGTGCGTATCATTTGTAACTGGGGCCATGGTTTCATTTCTGCTACATCTGGGTCATTCTTCATGATGCCTCCATTAAGGTATAGTGGATGGCTTGCCTGTGGAGAGGGTTTGGAATTACATATTTTCAAGACCTTAGATCTGTTGATGAACTTTGTAATCAACTAAGCAATGCCTTGTATTCAGTACAAATACCAGAATTGTGTTTATGTTGATATAAAGGTTTAGAGGGAATATGTTTAATTGTTTTGCCATGCCATTGGAAAGATAATTATTTATGTGCAAGGAATGAATCATTTCTTGTACATGTTGCAGGAATCTTCTCTAGGGGAATTTTTTGGTGATACCGGTTATCTGGTAGCATTGATGCAGACATTCTTAAGTCACACAATAAAGTAAAAGTTAAAGGTTATTTCTTCTGTTTTGGGGATAGCTCTCCTGCTGATGGGATATTTCTAGTTGGTTCGTAGAGAACTGCATGAATCCATGAGTATAGAAGCTGGTGATCAAACCAGGGGTTCCAGCTGCTGGAGATTTTGATAGAGAATAGAAAAAGGCTTCGTGGTTTTACTTGTGCTATATCTATTCTTTTCATCTTTGACGTTTCACTTCTATTTTTATATTTACTTTAACCCTTTGTATACCTAATATGTCATTTTTTTTACATTTGTTACAATGATTTAGGTCTCTTTCATCTTAATGAAATTACAATGGGGGGTCAAAAGAAAATAAAATGTTTCTTTGTTCCTTGTTCAGTATATATATTTTGGTATACAAGAAATGGTATTTGATATTCTCATACAGCAGTCTATGCTATTGCTATTGCATCCCTCTGTTATAATCTGGTAGATTGTATGCACATGACAGGAGAACACAGATGAATTTAGCTATGATGATTACAGGGTGAGCTCCATTTTGGTCGGGAGTTTTTGTTCCTTCTTCATATCATGATGTAGAATACATTCTTATAAATATACTAAATTACGAATTGAATCACCAGTAATGTCGGAAAAGTGGTTGGACTGGCTGGTGAATTGCCATCCCAGAGCCAGTCCACATAACATGCTCTGTGAATTATGGTAAGAAATGCTGCTTAGCAAGATGAGCTGTAGTCAGCATTAGTACATGGCAACTATTATGTTTGCAAAAATTCTAAGAAAATAAGAAAATATACATAACAAATGAACGAGGTCCGAAAAAAATAATCAAGTAGATCCATGATACGTTAACTAATCTGCTCCTGGTGTGATGGTCCGAATCTCTTATTTCATGGTTTCCACTTTTCATTGAGAAAGGAACCTTTTGTATTCCGAAGTGCTAGAAAATTAAGGTGGTAATGAGATGTCTACAAAAAGAACAAGAGTTAGGAAGACAATAGGTTCTGTCCTATGAATTGCTAGCTTTTTTTATTTTTTATTTTTTTATGGAAGGTCTAGCAAAAGGTATCTGTTTATATATTTGCAAGCCTTTTTTTTTTGTCTTCTTCTGTTCACTGTTCACAGCCCACACCATTATTTTTTCTTTTCTTTTCCTAGCTGCTCCAAAACCATGGCCTCTCCCTGCGTTCAGCAACTTAGTTTTTCTCCTTGGGTTATGTGACTTGGGGATTTTAGATTTGGGGAATTTGGGAGGTGAGAAGGGAGCACATGCATTAGAAGGGATTTTTTTTTTTTTTTAATAATTACTGCTTAATCTTGTTATTTAGGGAGTTATGTATATGTCACATGCATTTAAATGACTGATTTGGAATTAAATATTAATTTTTTAATGTCACGTTAACATCCTAGTTATTTTGTGAAAGTAGAGGAATCAAATAGTTCATTTTCAAAATAAGAAGACCAAATCATTCATTTTGTATAGAAGAACTAAAATTGTAATTAAACCTTCATTAACCCTCGGATCTTGGCTCTGCGACTGGCTGGTTATAAATTCACATAATTGTGACAACAATTCTGGCAGTTAAATTGCCTGAGATTTTCCATAAAAGTAAACTTAATAAAAAAACAGTTCTTGGTATCACCTCATAATTGCTTGATGACATCCCTCATTGTTGGTCTCGTACTGGGATCCTTCTCTGTACAACTCAAAGCCACCAAAAGCACTTTGGTAACTTGTTCCATTACATTAGAATAGAAAAATTCCCTTGCAAGGCTTGAATCAACAATTGTATCAATTTCTCCCATTTCCTGCCAGACATGTCTAACCCACCCTACTAAAGTGGTTCCCTCATGAAATAATGGATCAATTGCTTTCTTTCTGGTGATTAGCTCAAGCAAAACTACTCCATAACTATACACATCACATGCTGTACTCCTTACTATTGTATATGCATTCTGTCATAGCCAATCTAAACATGTTGAAAAAAAAAAAAATGCAGCTACCTTTCCTTTAAAAGGGGGTAGCACTACATCACGCATTTTATTGGAGTTTTGGTAGGACTCACATCTTGAAATTAATGTCATTGCGAAAATCTCAAAAGAACAAGTTATCTAGTCAAAATAATTAGTTTCTTATAAAATTCATACATAGAGCAATACATAGGAAAAAAACAACGCAAAATAATGATTTTCTTTGACATAGTTAAACTCAAATTCTGTCAACTATTTTAAAATTTGACTTACATCGCGTGACTTAATTTTTTGAGATCTTTGTAATGACACCAATTTTAAGACGTGGATCCCGCCAAAACTCCCTTAATGAAGGATGGTGTAGCACTACCCCTATGTAGCTTAGAAGCCAAAAAAGAAAAAAAAAAAAGCTAGGAATTACCTGGTGCTATATACCCAACTGTTCCAGCAATATGTATAGTCCGCGTGGCGATAGAGGAATGATTCAAAAGCATGGCAATACCAAAATCAGTAATACGAGGCTCCATATCCGAATCAAGAAGTATACTCTTTGGTTTGATGTCTCGGTGCACAATGGGAGGATGACAATCAAAATGCAGATATGCCAGACCGTGTGCAATTCCAACACCTATCTTATAGCGAATTTTCCACCCTAAGAATGGTGGTGGAAATATCTCATGCAAAACATCATAAAGGCTTCCATTTTCCATGTAGTCATATAAGATTAAACCATAGTCCTTTTCAAACCAGAAGTCTCTAAATCTGATAAGATTTCGATGGTTAATCTTTGCTATGGTTTGAAGTTCTCTTACCATGCTTAAGTTCTTCCTTTTGTTCCTTGCAAATGCAAGCTTCTCTACAGCAAAAACAAGGCCTCTACTTACTCTGGCTTTATAAACAATTCCATGGGCTCCTCTGCCAATAATATATCGATCATTTAGGTTCTCTGTGGCCTTCATCACTTTGTTACGAAGGGAAGATGACAACTCTTGTGCAGAGATATCAACTTCCTGTACAAAACTTTGACCACTCACTCCTCTGATACTATAAGACCATGTTTCTTCAGCAGGAATATCAGCTTCTGGCCTTCTTGGCATATGATTGTTATCTTTTGCTGAAGAGGCACACATAAACAAGACCCAGAAAGAGAAGAGCAACAAATATTGCGGATCCAAGTTCTATCATCACAATTTTGACATTACTGATGCCTTTATGATGAGTTGATTTGAAGTCACATGGATTCCAATATTTAGTTTCCGTGCAACTCAAGCCATCTGAAGGCGAACAACTAACGCATAGGCTAGGATTGCCTAAGAATGATGATGGAGAAGAATTCAGGAATTTCATGAGTGCCTTTGGTACAGGACCATCAAAGGAATTGTATGAAATATTGACATCAACTAATGAAGGGAGTTCAGCAAGAGCTTTCATACTTCCTTTCAAATTGTTAAGAGACAGATCCAAATTTTGCAGCTTTTTCAGTTTCCCAATCTCCAAGGGAACCTCACCTATCAACCCATTAACACTGAGATTCAATCCATAGAACAAATTCTGCAATTGTCCAATAGATCTAGGGATTTCGCCTCCAAACAAATTTCCACCAAGTTGTAGCTCAAAAAGCATTTCAAATTCTGATAAAAAAGTTGGGATGCCCCCAGTAAAATGACTCTCTCTTAAAATTAAAGTGGTTAGATTTGTCCAACTCTTAAAACTTGATGGGAATGAACCATTTAGAAAATTGAATCCCACATCAAAGTTATCCATGTTTTTAAAATTTGACATCTGAGCTGGCAAAGGACCTTCCAAGTTGTTGTGAGAAAGATTCAAAGTCCTAAGGCTCACAAGGTTTCCTAGCTCTTGTGGTTTAAGCCCCACAAATTTGTTCATGGAAAAAATCATAACAGTGAGATTTGTGCAGTGTCCTAAACTTGATGGAATTGCTCCACTGATTTTGTTCTTGCTGATGTCCATGTATGAGAGATTTGGATTACTTTCAAAATCAGGAAGAGACCCTGTGAAATTATTTTCCTTGAGAATCACCCTTGTAAGAGTTGTACACCTTCCTATATCAGGAGATATGTTACCTTGAAGTTGATTAAGGCTCATATCCAACATCCTTAATCACTTTCCAAAACAAAGATTTGGTGGAATATTACCAGTGAACTTATTATTCATAAAGTTTAAATGTACTAAACTGCTATTGATTCCCAACTCGAGGTAAGACTCCAGAGAATTGGTTATCAAACAAAGAGACATTTGTTAGATGCTTGAGCTTTGTCATATCCATAGGTAGCTCCCCAGAAAGGCTATTATTATGAACAAGGATATCCTTAAGACTTTGAATCTTCCAAATGCTAGTTGGAATTTTGCCAGTGAGGAGATTAGAATGAAAGTTCATATACTGTAAATTTTGCAACTTCCCGAAGCTATTTGGTATTTCTCCCTCAAAGCTGTTTCTAGAGAGGTCCAAGTATTGGAGCAGACTACAATTGCCTAACTCAACGGGTATTTTTCCTGAGAAACCATTAGTAGACAACACAATGGTCTGCAAATGATTCAACTGTCCAATTTCTGGTCCTAGTTGCCCAAAAATCCTATAATTAGTAAGGTTCAGCAAGAACACATTGTGGGCATGATTGCATTGGATTCCAACCCACAAGCATGGAGTAGGATCAGAGACATTCTAGCTTGAGTTTATGGGAGGAGGCACAAACTTCCAATGCCTCAAGAGTGATAATAGAGTTTCCCCATCAGAACTCAAAGCAGAAACATCATTGTGGTGGACCATTCCAGAAGCCCAAAATAAAACATTGGCCCAATAAAACATTGAAGACACCGGGTGACCCATTAGCCCATTTAGGATGACCCGCCAGCTCGTCCCAGGTAAACCGCTAAAAGACCCAAGTTTCTTCTATAAATAGTCCCTGCTATCAAAGGTAAGGGGATAAAAAAATTTACTTAATCTACACTGTCAAGATCAGAACATACTAACTTGACTTTCAGAGACTGGAAATAAAAGTCCGGCCCACCTTTTCTATTTCAGGTGACCTCGAGACATACTGACCTTGAGACATACCCACCTCGGAGATCTCCCCTACCTTCAAAGGTCTTGAGCACCTCTGAATCCCGTGTGACGTAACCCGACTTGCAACTTAGGCATCGTCATTTGGCACCGTCATTTGGCACCGTCTATGGTAAACGAAGTTTTCTCTCAACACCTACAAATCTCATTGGCTGATCTTGAGTCCGACATTATGAGTACAAATGCCCCATTAACCCCCATTATCCCACCTCCTTCTGTCAGGCAGAGCCTAGCCACACCCTCTAGGGACAAGTAGCCTGTGAGCCACCTGGAGACAATTTGTGAGACTCCCCTAGAGGAATCCCGCCTTGAGCAAATCGGCGACACTTTGCAATACCTTCTGCAAGAAATTCAAACTCTAAAGCGAGAGAGAGCGGAAGATAAGGTTGAGATTGCTGATTTCAGGAAAAAATAGGATCCCTCCAAAATCGCACAAACAGAAGATACACCGCTCTACCAACCGTCTGTCGAGATAATAGTCAGCGAGTCAAACTTTGCGAGTAGCCAACTAGGAATACGCCTTAGTGGCCCTGAAACCTCATTCCACACATACAGGGATAGTTTATCTTGCCTCGAAGGCTCTCCCAGACTATCCCAGGCCAGCCCTGAAAAATCCAAGAGAGTAGGCCGACATCCGTTCACTCAGCCTATTATGGACTACCAAGTACCGACTGGTTTCCGATTACCCCAGCTTGAGCCTTTTGACGGCTCCTCTGATCCCAGGGAGCATTTAGAAAACTTTAATTCTATCATGCTCTTAAGTGGTTCAGCAGAGGAGGTCATGTGTCGGGCCTTTCCCACTACCCTACGTCGGGCGGCCCTTCAGTGGTTCTCAAACCTCCCTCCAAATAGCATTTCTAGCTTTAGTCAAATGTCCAAATTTCTGCTAGCCCGTTTTTCCACCAGTGTAACCCATCAGCGTTCCTCCGCTATATTGGCCACCCTTAAGCAAAGGGAAACAGAATCTTTAAAAGACTACATGAATCGCTACACCAAGCTCTCTTTGCAAATTCGGGACTTAACCGATTCAATAGCAATGCACGCCATCCAGGCAGGACTCTGACCCGGTCGTCTTCATGAAAGATTAACCCTCGACCCTCCTGAAAGCTTGTCCGAACTCCTAACTATGACCTCTAAGCATATCAACCTAGAAGAAGTGCTAGAGGAATTGGAGAAAAACAAAAAAGATAAAAAAACCATTGGAAGATCGCAAAACAGGTCGGCGAGACAAGTCCCCTGTCCACCTTTGGTTTGAGTCCTTTACCTATCTCAATCAGTCTAAAACTCGGGTACTGGAGGAGATATGTCAGACAAAGTTAGCCCAGCTCCCACAGCCAAAAAGGGACGTCTGTGCGGACAAAGAAAAGTATTGCGCTTTCCACCAAGGCTGAGGCCATAGTACGGATGATTGCAGACATCTCCGTAATTTCATCGAGGATCTGCTCTGAAGGGGTTATTTGCAGAAATTCCGGGCTGAAGTCCCAACCTAGGTTCCAAAACAGCGAAACAGGGATAACCAATATCCATCAAGATCTCCTTAGAGGGATTCAAATACAAGTCAAAACAGACGTAGAAGCCGATCTCTGGCTCGTCGGCGACCCCCTCTTCAAGAAGATCCAAGACGTAATGCCACTGGCACTAAACACAATTGCAGGAGGATTCGTAGGTGGCGGAATTTCCAAATCCTCTAGAAAAAGGCATGAACGAGCTGCAGCTAGGCACAAAAAAGAAGTTTTCCATACCTTTGCTGTAGTCCGAAAAAATCAAAATGTCATAGTTATCTCCTTTTCAGATAATGACTACGCTAGCATTGACCGAGAACACAATGATTCCGTGGTCATATCTTGTTTTGTGGCAAATTACAAGGTCTGTAAGGTTCTGGTCGACCAAGGAAGCTCGGCGGACATTCTCTCTACCAAACATTCCATAAGCTTGGTATCCCAAAGTCCGATTTGGAATACTACCCCGGGACTCTCGTCGGATTCTCAGGAACCCAGGTCAAAGTTAAAGGTACCATTGCTCTTTGGGTCACCATAGGGGAATATCCCGACCTCGCTAATACAACAATCAGATTCCTAGTAGTGGAGTGTCCGTCAGCATATAATGCGATTCTCGGCCGACCATCTCTTAACTGCTTGGAAGCTATAGTTTCAACAAAACACCTATTGCTCAAATTCCTGACGACATCAGGAAAGGTCGGTCAAGCTAGGGGAGACCAACTTCTGGGTAGAACGTGTTATAACATAAGTCTCGTCATCGACTATTCTCGGCCTCCGGCTCACCCAATAACAAACCAAGTCAGAACAAGTACCCAAATCCCTATTCAAGAGCTCGATAATAGAGAACCAAAAATTGAGCTTTGGCCTGCGCCACAAGGGGATCTAAAACCTTTTCAGGTAGGGCAAAATCAAGGTCAGACAATCCAAATAGGATCCAGTATGCCTCCTGAAAAAATCAAGAAACTCACCAACCTCCTAGCGGCCAATGCTGACCTGTTCACATGGACAGCCTCAGACATGCCAAGTATTGATCCAAATTTCATTTGCCATAAGCTTGCTATAAATGCAAATGCTAAACCCGTCTCACAGAAAAAGCGAGTCGTCAGTCCTGAGAAGCAGAAAGCAATCCAAGAGGAGGTGCGAAAACTCTTCGATGCTGGTTTTATAAGAGAAATACCCCATGCGACCTGGCTTTCTAACGTGGTCATGGTCAAAAAACCAAACGGCAAATGACGAATGTGCGTAGATTTCTCCGACCTCAATAAGGTTTGCCCCAAAGACCCATATCCGATCCCTAGCATCGATAAACTCGTTGATGAGCCTTCAAGGTATAAGCTTTTAAGTTTTATGGATGCATACTCTGGTTATAACCAAATTAAAATGCATCCCGACAACGAGGAAAAAACGGCATTCATTACCGAGAAAGCCATATACTGTTACACAGTGACGCCGTTCGGTTTGAAAAATGCAGGAGCAACCTATCCAAGGTTGATAGACCAGGTCTTGAAAAATCAGATCGGTAGAAATGTAGAGGTTTATGTCGACGACATGCTCGTCAAATCCAATTTCGATGATTGACATCTGGTAGACCTGGAAGAAGCATTCACTGAGCTCCGGAAACACAACATGCGATTGAATCTCTCCAAATGCGCCTTCGGCGTAGAGGCTGGGAAATTCCTCGGGTTTATGCTAACTCATAGGGGTATCGAGGCTAACCTTGATAAGTGCAAAGCTATTCTAAACATGGAGCCACCCAGAACCATTCGTGAAGTCCAGAGATTGACAGGAATAATTGCCGCTCTTTCTAGGTTCATGTCTAGATCGGCAGACAAAGCTCCCCCTTTCTTCAAAGCTCTTAAAAAGATCAAACATTTTCAATGGACAGATGAATGTCAACAGGCCTTCAACCAATTGAAAGAATACCTAAGTTGCCCACCCATTCTTTCTAAACCAAAGCAGGGGGAAGCCTTGTTCATATACCTAGCCAGCAGCGATCAGGCTGTAAGCTCGGCCCTAGTTCGAGAAGAAGCCAACTTGCAGTTTCCTATATACTATACTAGTCATGCCCTGCAGGCTTCTGAACTCAAATATCGCAAGATCAAAAAGCGAGCTTATGCGCTCCTCCTCTCAGCACGGCGCTTACGACCGTACTTTCAGAACCATATCATAGCTGTCCGCATCGATCAGCCAATCAGGAAGATACTCCAGAAACCTGACCTTGCAGGTTGAATGCTCAGATGGTTTGTAGAACTCTCTGAACACACAATCACCTACGAAAGAAGATGGGCTATCAAAGCCCAAGCTTTCGCCGATTTCGTAGTTGAGCTCACTCGACCTGAAATCCCCTACTCGAAGTTAGAAAATCCCTTAAGATGGACACTCTCAGTGGACGGATCTTCCAACCTTAAAGGAGGGGGGACAGGAATAGTGGTGGAAGGGCCGGAAGGAGTGGTAATCAAACAGTCTATACGTTTTGAATTTGCAGTTTCTAACAATCAAGCAGAGTACGAGGCGCTTATAGTCAGCCTGCGTTTAGCTCTAGAGCTCGGGGCTGAAACTCTCAAGGTCCAAACCGATTCACAGTTGGTTGCTAGTCAAATAAAAGGAGAATACCAGGCAAAATACCTACAAATGGCTAAATATTTGGACAAAGTCAAAACTTACATGAATAAACTTAAAACAGTCGAAGTATATCACATCCCGCAAGCGTAGAATACTCGAGCTGACATTCTTTCCAAGCTAGCTAGCAGTAAAAAGTTCGGCCACAATCAAAGAGTCATAGAGGAAACTCTCATCCACCAGAGTATCACGTACGATGAAATAAGTGTCATAGACAGGGAACCATCATCTTGGATGACCCCGATTGTTCATTATCTCAGAACAGGAGAGCTGCCTCAGGAGAAAACTGAAGCTCGGAAACTACAGAGAATTGCGTGCAACTATTGTTTAGAAAGCAACATCCTCTACAAGCGTGGATATTATACCCCGTTTTTTAAATGTTTGGCTCAAGAGCACTCTTTTTATATGTTGCAGGAAATTCACCTAGGAATATGCGGACACCACATAGGAGCACGGTCCTTGGCGACCAAGGTCCTCCGATCTGGATATTATTGGCCGACTGTGCGAGCCGACTCCACCGAACTCGTAAAAAAATGCGACAAATGTCAAAAGTTTGCGCATATCCAACAAGTGCCATCCTCCGACCTATTCACTGCGGTCGAGCCTTGGCCATTATGTCGATGGGGTCTCGACCTCCTGGGTCCTTTCCCCATAGCGGCAGGACAAAACAAATATTTAATCGTTGCTATAGATTATTTTTCTAAATGGATTGAAGTAGAATCCTTGGCCACCATCAAGGCCAAAAATGCTAAAAAGTTCCTTCAAATATTTATAATTTGCAGGTTCAGAATCCCACATACAATAACCACAGACAACGGAACCCAGTTTACCGACCTTGGGTTCCGATCTTTTTGCGCCGATTTAAAGATAAGGCTAAATTTCACTTCGGTTGAACATCCCCAAGCTAATGGACAAGTCGAGGCAGCAAACCGTATAATATTAGAAAGGCTGAAAAAGAGGCTGAGCCACACCAAAGGCAGATGGACTGAAGAACTCCCTTGGGTACTATGGTCTTACCAAACAACCCCCCAGACTTCCACCAAAGAATCGCCTTATAAACTTACATACGGGGCGGAAGCCATGATACCTGTAGAAGTCGGAGAGCCAAGCTTCAGAAGAGAGCATTTCAACACTGAACAAAATAAAGAGGCAATGTACACAATCTGGAATTACTCGATGAAGAAAGAGAAAAGACCAAACTCAAAATGTTGGCATACAAAGAAAGAATCACCCGATATTATAACACAAAAGTCCGAGCTAGGAAGTTCCGATCGGGTGACCTCGTCCTCCGAAAGGCTGCCATCACAAGGAAACACCTCAATGAAGGCAAATTGGCCCCCAACTGGGAGGGCCCATACAAAGTAGATGAATCCCTTGGAAAAAGGGCATATAAGCTCCTAACTATGGAAGGGATTTCGATCCCTCGAACTTGGAATCTAAGTAATCTCCGAATATATGAAGATTAACATTTCCTTTTGAAAAATCTCTGATCTCAATTAAAGTTTGTAAACTCCATCGCGAGTACAAACCGATCTCAATCAAAGTTTATAAACTCCATCGCGAGTACAGACTGATCTAATAGACTAAACTCTATTGTAAGTATAGACCGATTTAAAACTGTATATCCAGGGAGTGTCTTTTAAACAAACGAGCAAATCGATCAAGCAAAAAAGCATTCACGAAAAGTTGAAATGTTTTACTTATCCTTAAATTCATTACCCGTTCAAAAAACTTAGATTGTTTAAAATTACCATCTAATTGCGATCTTTCCGAGCTAATTTTTTGATATATATCTCATCACATCAAAATATCCGATCTTATTTTTTCACCAATACAAAAGCAAAAGATAAAGGTCAAAAAACATCGTTCTCATTTATATTCAAAAAATACTTGTACATATTCAAAACCAAAACACTACCCTACAAAGACCCACATTTACAACATTAGTTCCTCCTCCGTCCTGGATAAAATCTCATCCCCACCATCGGAAGGAGTGTCATAATCCTCCAACGATACCTCAAGTTGTAGGGCTGCATCATCGACTCCGTCGTCTTCCTCGCCTTCACTCTCGTCGACCAGCTGACCGTCCTTGATTTTCTTAAAATAAGCCATCTGGTCTTCTCTAAGGTCAGGAAATTATAGCTTTGCCTGATTAACAGCATGATCAAACCCTTCCTTGAAAGCAGTGGCGTAATTCTGTCCTATTTTCAGCTCAGCACACTCTCTTTTCCTTTGTTTTGATTGGTGAGCATGGTCAAGCCGACAAACCATCTTGTTCCATAACTCGCCCTATTTTCTTTGTACTTTTTTGGCAATAAAGAGGGTGTGTTCAATCTCCCTTGTACCGGCCTTGTGACGCTCCTCCAGTTCTTTTATATCAAGGCGGAGTTTCCTGTTCTCCTCCTCGGCTTTATCCCGGGCTTCAAGGGTCGGAGATAGATGTTGGATCTCTAGGTTCTCCTTCTCCTCCCTTAAACACCGGTTCTCATCCTCAGCTTTCTTCAGAGTGTCCAAAGCCGAATCCTTTTCGACTCAAAGCATTTGCTCTTCATCTTGCAATTTTTGAAGAGTGGCAAGGTCTCCCATCTTCTTCTGCACACCTCGGATCGTAGCTAGATCTCAGGTTGCATTATCAAGAAGATATTTGAGCAGCTGATCCACCGACAATCGGCTCACCCTATCAACATCGGCCGCCGGAAGGATAGAGTCAACCCTATCCTGAATAGGAAATTGGGTATTCCAGAGTGAATGACTTGCGTGGGTAAGGTTATCTCTGGCCAGTTCGGCGGCAAAAAGGTCTAAGGATCTAACCTCGGACGAAGTTTCCTATCAAGGCTGATTGGAAGAGGTGCCCGTTCGAGCATGCTCGGAGTGCGAAGATTTATGTTTCTTCGACCCACGTTCTCCCCGGTCCCTCTTCCTAAGATCGGCTGATGGATCCTCTTCAGCAGGACGTTTCCCCCGAGCCCTGTCAGCCGGCACCACTGAAACCGGCTCCGCAGTAATAATCCGAGTCGGCTCAGTCGCAGGGGCCGCAACCTCCTCCACATTTCTAATGACTGGTCCAACTCTAGGCATTGCCCCACCAAACTTAGCCAGCTTGGATAATCTCACCATCTTGTCCTTGCTGATTCTTTCGTCTGCAGACATAGAAGCCAAAAAACCAGTTAGTCATATTAACAATTCTTTTTAATAAATTACAAACAGCCAGATACCGACCAATTAAATCTTTGGCTTTCAGCTTGACTTGGTCGAACTTGTTGTACGTAAGCTCGAAAATAATTCCTATGATACGACGAGCTTCTGGATCATATTCCTCCATAGAGCGCGCTTGCCCTTTATTCACGTATTAAACCCACTTCAAGGGAAATTGGGGTTTCCCATACTCGTCCAAAAAGAAAGCCTTATCCGGCCTGGGTACCCCATCCCAAGACAGAACCGTTACTCGGAAGAATTGGTCCTTCCATCCCTTAGCTGATTCCTCGAATAGCTTCATTAAGCACAATCGAGGACGGCTAGCTACATATATAAATTCTTGATCGGAATCCTTGACATCTTTTAAGGTAAAAAAATGGAAAAAGACGTCCACTCTGGCGTCTACTGTTAACAAAATACACATATTTTGAAAAGCACGGAGGAACTCCCACCCATTCGAATGAAGCTGTGAGGGAGCTGCGTTTATTTTTTTGGAAAAAATCTACTTCAAATTCGGTTAGGGGGAGCTCGGCTCTAGCCCTATCCATATATGCTAAATTAAAAACGAAGAAATTATCGTGAGGACAGCTCTCACAAACAGGAGAATCTCGAGGGGATGCTTCTAGGTCAAAATGATGGCAGTTCCAGGCCCAGGAATATCTTGGGGAGATTTATCAGAAGATCCCATATCTTCAGGAAAATAACCCACCAAGAAAGGTCTAGTAAAAGTAGTAAGCAGAGAGGTCTACCTATTTTTAACAAATTCCGAGCTTCGGTTTGCTGAAATGAGAGTTCTTAAGAGTTCTCTAGTTCTCTTCGACCTAGCAAAACTTTTAAAACATCCTTTTCAAAAAAAATTGGGCGAAATCAGAAACTTCCCTATTTATAATAGAAGGAATTTTCATCCACCCATCCAAATCATCTGAATCCGACGGCCAGGGAATCGCCATTGTTAACTCAGGAAGTACAAACATCATATCTACAGCAGCCTTTTTTTGCCTCAAGACACGTGATTTTCGGCAGCCATCATTACCCTCAAACCTACTACCGGTAAAATTCAAACATGTGGCAAACTAGAAGAAGATGAAAAGTCATCAGAAAGAAGTCATTTTTATGCCGACCCATAACTCGGAGATCGTGGTTCCGAAATCTGAGCTCTCGAGGGGCAAGTGTGGTGGACCATTCCAGAAGCCCAAAATAAAACACTGGCCCAATAAAATAGAGGCCCAATAAAACATTGAAGACACTGGGTGACCCATTAGCCCATTTCGGATGACCCGCCAGCTCGTCCCGGGTAAACCACCAAAAGACCCAAGTTTCTTCTATAAATAGTCCCTGCTATCAAAGGTAAGGGGATAAAAAAAATTTACTTAATCTACACTGTCAAGATCGGAACATACTAACTTGACCTTCGGAGACCGGAAATAAGAGTCCGGCCCACCTTTTCTATTTCAGGTGACCTCGAGACATACCCACCTTAGAGATCTCCCCTACCTTCAAAGGTCTTGAGCACCTCCGAATCCTGCGTGACGTAACCCGACCTGTAACTCAGACATCGTCAATCATATAAGAAGGAATGGAAGCACAGAATCAATAAGAGGAGTCTCATTTAGAAAAGGAATCACACAAATGAAAAGAAAAAGTCGATACTACAGTTGCAAAGGTTTATGAGGAATAAAAAACAGTTACCTTCTTGCAGATTACAAGAAAACCAAGCAATCAGAGAGGATCTGTTTAGGCCTTTGCATTCTTTCATAGAAGCTGAATTGAGACGGAAACAGAATTGAAGCTCTGAAGAAATTTGACCCAAAAAAATGGAAAACGTTGAGCTAGGAAGCACAGACACTCACTCATGACAGGACTCAAAACACACAAAGTAGGCCCCACAGGTCTACGGGAGTAAGACGTCTTATTGGACTTTGGTACCCATATCATGCGCTGATTTTTATCAATAGTCCAGCCAAAAGACAAAGATGAGGGACATTTGAAACTATACGTTTTTTGTTTTTAAATTATTTTTTAAATGTCATTTTAATTCATAATTTATTTTTAGTGTTACTTTAATTTTTGAATAATCACTCTACCCACTAAATCAATTCCTCATAAGTATCAAAAGTAATTATTGATTTGGCAAGCAGAATAATTATTTGAAGACTAAAAGACATTAAAAATAAATTAAGGACTAAAATGACATTTAAAAAATAATTTAAGAACAAAAAAGATATTTAACTCATAGTTTTATTTGTGAACTTAGGTCAGTTTATCAAAAATAAATGGTAGGATAGGAATAAGTCAAAACAGGAAAAGAGAGGAAAATCAGAAGACAAAGAAAGAGATATATCAACTGTTTAATGAGAAATCTAGGGTACCCTATAATTCCCAAGGCAGCTAAACTTGAAACCATATAAAGAGCCCTCAACTCAAACTCCAATTCTTGAAACTATGCAAAGAACCCTCAACTCCCCAACTCTGATGGTTGATAGCATTCTTGCTTAGTATTAGGGGTGTAAGGCAAAACCAAAAAACCGGCCAAATCGACTGAACCGAACCGAACCGGGGGCAAACCGAATCAAACCGAGAAAGTTGGTCCGGTTTTTGGTTTGGTTTTCTAAAAAACCGAGAGGGCCGGTTCGGTTCTCGGTTTGACTGAAGGAAAACCGAAATTAAACCGAACCGAACCGAGTCCTTCAATACAACGTCGTTTTGATGAATTTCCAAAGAGTAAGTCTCCTCCTTCTCTGAGTCTCTCGGTCTTCTCTTCAAAAATCCCTAACAAATCCACAAGTCTCGTCTCCTCCACTTTGAAGTGCCCCAACAAATCCATTGTCTCCTCCAAATTCTCTCCGCATATAAACTCTTCGCTGAATAACCTTTCCACATCGCTAAATAACCTTTCGATTCCTGGGTTTGACTCCTCGAATTTGGAGATTAGGTGTTTTCGTCGATGAACATCGTGCGGCCATGGTGATTGAGCGCAGACCAGAGAAGGCACTCGTGGGTGAGTCCGAAAATGAGGAAATTGGGATTTGGGCTTTGGCGATGGAGGGGGGAAGAGGAGAGGTAGAGGCGGCGGCGGAGGGGGACTTGGTGTTGGCGGAGATGGGGAATGTGATGTTGAGGAGGGTGAGAGTGAAGAGTTGTGGGGGCTTCATATGCTTTTGTCCTTCCTGCTATCTCTATCGTTCTCTCTAGGAGGCTTAGCATATATATTGATCCACATCAGGTTAGTCTATCTAGCATGTATTTTTACATTGGCTTTTCTTAATTGGAAAAAGTAACAATGGATACCAGAACTCCTTCAAAATCATGGGAGAAAAGGAAGAAGCAAGAGAGTTTTACTTGCAAATATTTGGATTTTATTAATTTTGGAGGAAAACTGTTACTGCATGTCATTGATGAAGAAGAGAGAGTAACAGAGCTTGGATTCTAAGCCTCATTTTGAATACTGAATTGTATGCGAAATTCTCTGCATCTAGTATACTTCTGTGTCTGAAATCTGAATGGGATTAAAAGAGAGGCTATTGGGGAAGAAAGGAAAGACTTTGACTTTATAATTCGTGAATGCCAGGGATTGGAATTTGGATTTTTTTTTGTTTTCAGCACTCAAGTTTGAATCTTCAGCTTTGATTCACGGTTTGAAAGTGAAAACTTTTCTACCATACACAGAAGAACCTCTTTATTTATTTATTTATTTTAAATTATTAAGTTTTAGGTGTTAGTATGAACAGAGTTCAGCCGAATATCTCATTTTTTAAGCCTAGAAACCGAGAAAACCGACCGAACTGAACTAGTTCGGTTTGACTGAAAAATTCTTAAAAAACCGAACCGAACCGAATCGAGTTTCTTCTAGCCGGTCTGGTCTCGGTTTGGGGTGAAAACCGGACCGATTACACCCCTACTTAGTATATGAAAATTACATGTTACTGATTTCTGATGGATGTTAGTATTCTTGCCTAGTATATGAAAATTACTTGCAATTGCTCTCAATTCAAGGGATAAGCCTGCTTATAGCCAAGAAAAGATAAAAGCAAATTGATATTTTTGAAACCCAGTTTTTGTTTTTCATCAATAAGAAACACAAATATAAGAAATTGGGAATCCGGGTTTTCCTTCTAGTTAGTTCCCTTTGAATTCTCAGAAACCAAATCAAAATTAAATTCGAACATTTAAAAGAAGAGGAAAAGGAAAAGCGATATTCAGATCCTAACAATAGTTGAGAGTGAGTAGCACGTACCTCCAGAGTTGGTTGAGAGGGTTGGAAGGGCACATTGGAGAAGGAGGAACAACAGAGGGAAATGAAAGGAACCTTTTCTGCCTTGTGGGTACCTCTGTTTGTGTGAGATAAAGAAAGAAAATGAATGCAGAAAGGCAGAAGAGGGAGGGAAGAAAGAGTAAAGGCTCCAACTGGAGTTGGTTCTGCTGGCACCCAATGCAGTACCTCTTTAGTTGACAATCTATAAATACTACTATAAGTTCTCATTAAAGCTTATAACATGTCCTGACCTTAAAATATGATAATCTCCTCTCACCCTAAGCTTTTAATTATTGGAAAAAAGTAAAGGCAAAAGACCACAGGTATGTTAAGTTTCAAAGGTTTTTAATTGATGGAGTAACATTTTCATGTTCCAATTGACATGAAAATGCATAAATTATTTGCTAGACCGAAATGTGAAGATTAAATCAACGAACAATGGTTAATATGGGTGGACCTAGAAAGTTCTGTTTTGTTTAGGCTCCCTTGAAGGATTTCTTTCCCTCCACTGTTCTATTTCTATCTTCCTTTCCAAATTTAAATTTTCATTTCTTAAGTATATAACGCTGCAAGGGTCTTAGACACTACAAGTACATTCACCACTCCCATTGACAAATGATTCCATTTCAAAGAACCTTTTTAAAAGTCTACGAGTACTATGTCTACCACATCAGAAACTACAGAATGTAAATAGTATATATACATCACTAAATAAACTATCCACAAATAAATGGGTTTTTATTTTGAAAAAAAGGAAACATTAAACTAAGCAAATAGATTTGCAGGAATAGAGTTCTTCATATGATTGTGTCTTCAAGTTGATCACTGCGACAACTTTCAAAATGCATCTACAAAGAAGAAAGGGAGGAACAAATTGAATAAGTAACAGAAAAAAACAACCTTGAACAAGAAAAGAGGTTCATCAGTGATATTTATAATTCAACATCCCAATTAATGAAGTAAAGCTCAATACTATAGCACTACCTATAAAATGAAAAACATATATCTTAATTTTAAAACTACAGTTGAATAACATTGATAGTATTTGCAGAGTTTTACCTCATGTTTTGCAAAAGGAAAGAAAATAAAGATCCTAAACATGGCAGGCCCAAAACATAATTCAGAATTCAGATTAAGAATTTAAGACGCCTTCCGTCCCAAAACCCCAATACTGGAAAACAGAAGTATGTCTTATAGCTGCCTTAGTAATTACTAAATTTAAATGACTTGGGATTTCTATCCCTTTCATATTTTTTCTTTTTTGAAGTTTATTATTCTTAGGTGCTTGATGTTGGAGAAAAAGACAATTCAATTCTAAATATGAGGAGCTTCTAGCTTGGTGCCTTCCATACATCTAAAATGACCAAAATACCTTATTCTGTTTAATTTTTTAACATGATAACTACATGTGGACAAAATAATCACATAGTACCAAAGGATAACCACATAGCACCAAGTATTTTGGACATTTCAAATGGTATGAATGACATCAAACTGGAAGTCCCCATATTTGAAACTGAATTATCTTTTCCTCCAAAATCAAGCACCTAAGAATAATAAACTCTCCTCTTTTATTTTTTTTTATTTATTTTTTATTTTTGGCCTTAATGACTTAAGGTGATTTCAATTAGTGATATTACCGAGGGTTTGTAAAAACAAGTATTTATATGTACAAATTCAGCAAGATAGGATAACAGGTCCGCACCAAACCAAGGGCCTCTCTAGCAATCCTGTGACTGTTCTCATCACAAACTTTAGCAAACACATCCATAAGGTGTTCTCTTTGTTCTAGTTTCAAGTGCTTCTCCAAGCCCCGAGCGACCATATCCATTTGAGGCTGCATAGACACACCCAAAATAGATGTTATTAGAATAAAGCAACAAGTGTGTGCATAAATCAAATGTTGGAGCAGATCCAGTTTACAAGAAAAGTGCCCAGTGAACCACATATATTATTGCACTGCTCAGAAAGTAGATTTAAAAGGAGTGAACTGTAGTGAAGATGAACTTATTTACAAGCACGTGCAGCATAATAGCTATCACAATAGCTTCCAACAGCTTACACCATAAATCCTCAGGACAGCAGCAGCATAGGAGAAGCATCCAACAATTTTCTATGCAGTGCTACATATCCCAATATACAGAACACTAGCAAGGAGCACCATCGAAACCTAATAGCAAAGATCATTCCTGAATCTATCAACCAAGCGAATTCCAAGCACCACAGCCAAGGAAAGGATCCTTGTTCAACTGTTCTAGAGTCTTCACATGCACCAATGTGCGTATCAATCCGTTTTGTTTATTTATTATCATTTATTTAAGATAAAATAAATAGTTAATAGTAGTTTTGAGTAGTTTAGACTTTCAAGTAAAGTCAAGAAAAAAATTTACATGTGAGAAAGTGGAGAGAAGAGAGAGGAGTGATAAATGATGAATCCATAAAGTAGTTGCTTGAAAATAGGATAGTGGTGTATGAAGTAATTTACAGAATTGACCTTCAAGTTAAGTGTTAGTAAAAAGACAAATACGGGTTTTTTGGATAAACAAAAAGAGGATATCAAACCAGGGAATCACCTTTCTCTATTTGTATAGATGTATAGATAATGTACGTGACTTATTGTGCATATTCAGTTGTAGTTTAGGAAAGTCAATGTCTTATGTTCTTAGGAAATGAACCTTTCAAAGTATGCCGGCCGTGCAATTAAAAACATTTTCAAAACAATGTAACATGACACCACTATTTCAACTAGAGAAAAAGTTAGAAGTCATCAACTTTGGTAGTATAGCAGAAACCATAGCTCAACAGCAGATTAATGAAGAATCCCACCCAAAGGGTAGGCTGAGAATTAACAACAGCTCATGCTACCAAATTAAACAATAGCACTGTTACAATCAGGCCAAGAAAGAAAAAAATTACTCTAATAGGTCCTTTAATGGTAAACTAAGATAACAATCTGCTCTGTGCATAGACAAGGTCTGAGACAATCCCAAGGCACCTAGCACCATATCACTCACAAATAACTACCTAAATGATGCAACAGACATTCATCTAAACATGCAGAGTTAGCACTGAAAATATGTTAGTAGAATCAAACACAAACATGAAAATAACAAGACAGGATGCATAAAATGCTTTGATAGCCACTGTCAAGGTAACCCATACGTCATTGATGCAAAATAAAATAAAATAAAACAATAATAATAATAATAATAATAATAATAATAATAAAATTAATAAAAAAGTTGTGAAGTATAAACAAGTAAAGGACATACAGAGGACTCGTCAGGAGGAAATATCCGCAGAAGAAGGCACATCTTTGACAGTTCCACCTTGGCTTCATTATGTTTACCTTGCATTTCCAGAGCCTGTAATAGGATGGGACACCAAATAAAGCATGACTTTAAAAAAATCACTGGAGCACTTGAGAGATAAAAAGGTGAAAATAAGTCACAGTGGAAGTGTTTAGAAAAATGATTAAACTTTAATTCTTATGCATGATGGTGGTGCTGTCTTCTTAAAGTAGTGATGAATCAGTTGACCATATTTCCATTCATGCCTAGCTTATCAATCTTTATGCAGTTTAATCTCTTCTTTTCCTCGTGTTGGATGATGTTACAATCTCTGAAGGAGCTTATGGAGTATTCAAGCTGGAAATTATCTCTGATAGGAAGCTGAAATATAAGATCCAAAACCCAGACATCATCTTCCAGAGCTTCGAAAAGGAATTTTCTATGATGTCATCCTCTTAGTTGCCAATTTCTTTATCATTGATCCCTGTGTCAGCATCTTTTGCAGACTTAATTTTCACTTCATTATCTTTCACCATAAGGTTTTATTTGTTATGCATTGGTGAATACATGGATTACACCCATAGTTCAGCAAACAACTGCATACGACAAATTTATTACTAGTGGAAATCACACTTACAGCCACTTCACAACCACTGCATCCATGTACAGCGATTTGCTGCTTTTGACTGTAATGTGTTTTAACTTCGTTTTCTATCAATTAGGAAAATATCTTTTGCTATAAAAAGAATCAATTAAGAGGAAGAATACATAGACGGAGGACAAGTAGTCCTCCTAAAACAAAAGAAACAACATAACAAAGGGAAAAAAAGAATCAGCTCAAAGGAGCTCCCCAGTCCCACTGTTAATCTATTAGAGCAACACATCCCAAAGAAACCACGTGCAGACACCCCCAGAGAAACCAAGAACATACTCTATCCCATAAAAGATGCAAAGGTAAGAATCTCTAATAGAAAACTCTAGCAAAACACTCCAGCCATGTATGCCACAAGCCTGCAAAGAGGTCGCACTTCCAAAGGACCTTATTGCTCCTTTCTTCTACAAAAAACCTCCAAAATGGATGGACTAAAACTGATCTGAAGAGGCGAAGAGGCCACACATACCCACACTTCAGCAAAACTCCCAAAGAGAAAATTTCAAGGCTGCCAAGCAACCTTACAATGTAAGAAAAGATGACTGTTTGTCTACAAACTTCAAAAACACATAACACAAAGATCAAGAGAAAGAACCTTAGGAGGCCTAAGAATCTGAAAAGATCACTTGTTTTAATTCGAATAAGTACTGCTGTCCAAACAAAAGTTTCAACTAAGAAAAAGCCTTAACCTTCCAAAGTCACTTGCGTAAATATTAGTTCTAACCAGACAACTTAAGACGATGAAAGATTGAAATTACACAAATATTTGGCAGATATTAAAAAAGAATAAATATCTGGTAGCATCAGTGGACAGTTTTTCTTCAATCAACAAACAAAAAATTTGTGGTCACATTAACAATAACGAAGCAAATGAAGAAAGAATTCATAAAAAAAAATAAAATTGAGGTATAGTTCACTTTATTTCAACTATAAAAAAATTTCAATTTTTAATATTTGTAACGGATTCAAAGATCTTGAGACTTATCCTCCTTGTCAAAAACATGTGTACATTTTGTTTTATAGAAGAAGAACCTTTAATAGAAAGGAATAAGAAGGGCACCATAACACGTGGATCTTCAAACCCATTGCATATCCAAAAGTGGCACCCGTCTGAAATAAATATTTGCTGAGCATCATAAAGAGGCCAGAAAGAAAACCTTATTCCATAAAAGTGGCAGTAGCAGAAAATTGTCAATGAATATTCTACCGTTTCTCTACAACCATAAACACCAAATAACTGCCAACACTGCATGATGCCTGAGAAACTTTCTTAGTTCTCCAAAAGCAGCCCAGAAACTACTTAACAGAAAAGGCTCCAGCCTCTGGACAGAACTGACATTCAACAAAGAGACCAAAAAGTCTAAACCAAAGGTACCTAGCAGCAGGGCAATGTATAAATAAGTGTCTACTCTTATCAGAATATGAACAACCACGCAAGCATTAGAGAGGAGAGTGATTTGTGTGCTATATGAGCCTAAATCATTTGTATTAGTTTTATTGAGTACTTCTCTACAGATAAAGGACTTCAACTTTGAAGGAATATAGATTTCCAAATAGTGCAAGCAAGAAGGAATTTCTCCCTATTTGGGGAGTGACTTAGGAATCAAGAAGATTTACAATAATAAAGAGCAGAACACTCTGAAGTCCAAATCCTTCTATGAAAATCTTTCGCTCCACCATTCTCAATTATTTTACTCAGAACATCAGCCGTGAAAGTAAAGAGAAAAGGGGACAAAGAATCGGCTCACCTCACCCCTCTCTGACATTGAAGATAAGCTCTGGGGTCTGGGCTGGCCATTTACCACCACTGAGAAGGTAGCAGAAGATAGACACCCATTTATCCACCTTAACAAGCTCAAGGGTAAAAGAAAGAGAGGAGAGAGGGAAAANGGAGAGAGGAAAAAAAAAAAAAAAGCTACTTCTAACCAGCTCAGATGAAGGTACACAAATTTGGTCGTGCTGAAACTCTTCACAGCTAAGTAAGTCTATTATTTACAGGTTCTTCGTAAAACAGGAATATTTGACTGGTCTCCATTGCCACTTCAGTAAGGAACTTCTAAAACAGGAGCTACAATTCTTGAAAAGACTAGCATATGAACAAAATCCAAGCCATGCAAAGATGTTTTACCACATACAAACAAAGATTTATGGAATCTGTCAATGAGAAATTTCCAATAAGACAAATTTAATATTAATACCCAATATGTAAACTGAAAAAATAACCGTCTTTAAAATAATTGGTACTGGCAATGTATTTTGCTAAAAGTACATGTTACATATAAAACTATTCTAGGGCCTTCCCCTACAACTTAAGCTTTTGGGTTTAATCACTTCTTGACATGGTATTAGAGCCTCTTTCACCAAGTAGTCAGGGGTTCAATCTCTACCGCCCCATTTATCATAATTAAATTAAATTTAGCACAAGGTAAGAGCCAGCCAATGTTGTCCACGCTTCAAGCCCAAAGGGCTTTTGTATGCGGGGGCATGTTAAATATAAAACTATTCTTGGGCCTTGTCCTTATAGCTTAAGCTTTCAGGTTGAATCGGTCCTTGGCAATACAAATGATGACACACAATATTATGAAATCATAAGAATGGGGGTAAAAAATTACCCAAGCCTGTAGAAGAGAAGAGCGTGTGCGTGCAGCAACAGCTGCAGACACAATTGTTGCAGCACGAACATTTTCAAGCCCAATGTTTTCAGCAAACCCAGCAAGGAACAGCTGAGCATCCTCCCCATTAATCTCAATGGAGGTAGAATAACTTGGTGCCCTGAAAAGATACAGATGAATCAATAATTCTATTACTACAAGAGCAGTAGACAGCATGAATAGTAGGAACTAACTAGCAGGGAAGGAAAGAGGCTGAGATAAATGCAGGCCTAAAATCACACCTGCTGCAAATATTTAAAACAAAGTTAACAGATGCTCGGTACAGGGAATCTCGTATATTTGTTGGTTCAATAGATACTTGGACTCCAGAAATTCTGCATATTTGGCGTAACTGCTCACATGTACAAGCAAAGAAGAACCCAATGTGTTATGATTGAACTGGATAATACGGAAAAATTTTAAATCACATAATTTTATGGGTCAAAAACATTAACCATAATAATAACAAGAAATCAGGTATCAACAAAAAAAGTTTCCTCTTGCCAATTGCAAATTTATTGAATGAACCTAACAGAATAATAAAATAGACAAGAGAAAAAAGTTAAAGCTTTTTTATTAATAGAGTATTAGAGTACATATATGACCTATATACATGGCAAAAGGAATAACAAACTATCATCACAGTGTTTTTATAGTCCATCATTGACATTTGCATCCACGGTTGAATTTAGATTAATGATTAACACAAATTCATCAAGCTCCCAAACCCAAGTACCTAATTTTTATTATAGCCATTTAACTTTTCATTAAAGGAAAGTTTAAAACTGGCACAGGCCAGATAAATCTTTGTCAAAAGAACTTATATGGTTAATGTAATGATGACGATGACACATTTAAACAAGTCTTAACAGAGAAGTTTAACTTACAAATTTTTCAATATAAATATATCAAACATTTTCTATTAGTTAATAGAACATAATTCAGTGATCTAAAAAAAATTAAACAAAGAAGACTTTGTTCTAAAAATATTACCTTTAATCTGAATGATGCATTCAATCAAGACAGTTAATTGCATTGCAGAATGTCATCTCTTATAGGACACTAAGAGCCCACTTGTTTAGTGGCTTTTGATGCAAATGATCAATTTTCAGTGTTTGCCAAAACTCCCAATGATTATTGAAAAGATTGAAGTTTATCAGTCTTTTATTGGGTCGTGGTACTTAATAGGATTAATACTAATGATTTGCTTCAGGTTGGTAGACCACATAAGGCTCTATCCCAATCTCTCCTGACATAAGTGTTATATGTGATTCTAGTTCAGAGACTGCTATCATTTATTTTTACACTGTTCAGTTGCCAATTCTTTACGAATAGACTGTTTGGCCATTTGGTGAATGCTCGGTTTGTCCCTTGACTCTGGAGTAGCTCTAGTTAACTATATTTAGAGGCTTTGGTAGGGTAGAAGAGGCTAACTTTTATGACAGTGTGCAATTAGAGAAATTTCAATGCATCAGCAGTTGATTTGGGCAAAGATTAGGTGAATCTATTTGGTGCAAAGCTCATGGTCTTTTTAACATCTCAAATATGCAGAGGGATTGGATAGCCTTACAGTGTTGATGTTTTCTATTTCTGAGTTGCTTGTTTCTTTTATGTTTATGGTTAAGGAGGATAGCTTATCCTCCTATACTTTTGTACTGTTTCCTTCTTGTTTTATTCTAAAGATTATAAGCAAAAGCAATTGAAACAATATCAAAATTTAGGCTAACATAAAGCATTAGCTAATTTTCCCAACAAAATCATAGATTTTCTAAACAAAATTACATACAAGCAAGTAAATCACCAAAAGACTGACTTGAATTATATCATCCTCCATGATGTCCTTTCCACTCATTCTAGTGTCCTTGATTGCTGGAAATCAAGCCAATAAGTTCCGAATTGAATCAAAGGATGGCAAAAAACTAAGGAAATTAGGAAATGTTTGTTTGTTACCTACAAAAGAAGAGAGTATCCAGAAATAGAATCATATATTAATTTAGACATTGGAAAAACAAATGGACTGAATAAGAGTTGTAATAGTTATTATTCCACATCTCAACTACATCTGGAACTGATTTAACGATCCCTAGCCATCTCACTAAAATGAGTCCCAATTTCCACCATTGTCTCAATACACTTTTAGTTAATAACAAGCTCACTCACTCTAATTTCACTAAACTATAAAAGTGGTATTAATAACTAACAAGAACCACAAACATACTAAGCAGATAACTTGTCCTTTGCCTTTGTGCTTCTTAACTCTTCTTTTTTAAATAAAATTTCTTCTTTTATCCAAAAAAAAAAAAAGGAACCACGACTTTTCCAAAATCAAACTGTGATACAAGCAGCCAGACATTATGTGACAAGGGAACAGGTGTCACAAAATGTCAAAAGCGTCCATCATAGTGTTTTTTTGAACAAATACTAAGTCCATCAGCGTCTCCAACAATGGAGAGAAAACTGCATCTTACATTATAAGGTTTGACAACCTAGAACAGAGGTAACATAATAAAGAGTATTAGACCAAAATAATAGTGGAATTACCACAGAAACTTACTAGTAGAACAACCATATATGTTAAGCAACTTGAAGCAAATGTTTGGCAGTGAAAGATGATACTAATATATCCTTTTCTTCAGAAATCCATTTATATTCATCTTTATCGGTTTCAGTATCTAACATTTAGTCACAAATACTCCCAAAGATTCTCATCTAAGCCACCCTTGGGGTTTGTTCAGTTTAACTCAACTGAAACTGTCACTTTTAGTATGTGATGCCTCCATTTGAACATAGGTGTCAAGGTTATATCTATGATTGATGCAAAAGTGAAGTATTTTGTGATGCTAATATTGAAAAAGGATTTTAACACATTAATGGATAAACAAATCAATGGCTTGTGAATCTGGTCTACATAGGACAAATTATTCATGGATATAGACCAACAGGGATACACAGATTTACAAAGAGACAAAGATGTGAGACAAGGAAAAAGTAGACTTACTGAATAACTAACTCATCTAAACCTAATCTTCAGGAGTTTGAATTTGCACCAAATTATTTCATAAATAAATTCCTTAAGGTGTGGTCACTTATAATTCAGCTTCATAGAGAATGGATAATAGTGAGAGAGATCAAGATGTATGCAAAAAAGGGAGATGCAGAAAATGACTGCGGAGAATGTGTATGGATATCTTCCTTATGCTATGAATATGACAACCACGCCTCTAATAAGAACCAAGTTGTCAAATTAAAAAGACTGATGCCATTAACCTCTCCAATTCATGCAAACTTGATAGTGTCCTTGTAACAGGTAAAGGATGTGTTTTTTGCTTTTGATTTTTCCTTTTTGAGATCATTAAACAGATGCATTTTCACCTTACAATTGTAAGCCAATCAATAAGACACAATTTCAAGAAATATCAAATGTTCATTGGAGAGCACATTGAAACAGGAAGAATACGAGTTTATTTTAGCTGAATAATTCCTCTGTCATGTATATAAAGCACTAATGTAGAAATGTCAAGGAATGGAGGGCAATAAATAAAGCATTGAATTTATGCTGTATATATAAAACCTAAAATGAAAGTTGACCACAGACCTCTAAAACTGCATAGTACAATTAGAGTCCCAAATGTGTTACAATTTAACTGAAATTATGCACAAATTTTTTTTTTTTTTTTTTTTTTTTTTTTTTTTTTTTTTTTTTTTTTTTTTTTTTTTTTTTTTTTTTTTTTTTTTTTTTTTTTTTTTTTTTATGTGGTAAGTACTTGAAAATTGAAAGCAGCAATGTATAATTAAAAACCTACCCGCATGAAGTAAGCACTTAATTTGTCAAAATCAATATCTGAGCCTATAAAGTTAAAAATCCATGACCAAGGTTCAGGGGAAAGAATGTCTTAGCATAAGATTTCCGCAGATTATGTAAATTACCAACTGTAAGTGAGGTATGAGATTCTTTGCAAAAAAAAAAAAAAAAAAAACCTTCAATTTCATTCAATTCTTTTGCCTTCAACTTCCCTTTTTTATTCATAATTTTTTCAGGAATGTGATGCCACGGAACTGAACTAAAGGAGACATCATAACACGGAAATAGAAAGAAAATCATAGAAAGAAAGGCCGAACCTCTAACCACTCTGTATGCCTCCCTCTTGTACTCCTCATCCTCGGTATAAACAGCACGTTTAACTAAAGTTGGCCACCATTTTGGCAATTTCTCTTGAAACCGTACCCTGTTCTTCGTACCCCTCTTTGAAATTCCCGTCACAGACCCCTGAGCCAGCGATAATGGAGTACGAGAGACGCTGAAGTTAAACTTGGCATTGCCCCTCTCCTCATTGCTCCATCCAACAATGACTTCTTTTCCCCCAAGACTACGGTCCCTCCGTACCATAGGAGCATACCCAGATGAATTTCGACCCCAACGCCAAATCCCAGAAATCAATTTGGTCAAAACCCTGAAAGCAAAAACCGTAACGAAGCTCAGAATCACTGAAGTACCTATGAAATGGAGCGTAGAAGGGCGACAAGAAACCACGACTCTACGATTCTCATCGCAAGTCACTAAGGTTTGTAAATCCCTGTAGGATTCTTTGCCGGAAGAAACGAATTCCTGAACAGTAAAATCGAAGGAGGGGAAAAGGGTTCGGAAAGTGGAGGAGGCTTGGGCTTTTAGGTGATCGAGATCGATGACGGTTTCAAATTTGGGTTCTTGAGAGGTTTTGGTTGTGGGGATGGTAAGCTTGTTGTTCTTGTTGTGCCTTCTGCGACTGCGACTCCGAGGGCGGAAGGAGCTGCAGACAATGGCGGCGATGGGGGATTTGAGACTAAGACGCCATTGTTGAAAGGAGTGGGTGAGCGTAGATTGTGAAGGGAAGCAGGAGCAACTGATGGCAGAGGACATGTAGTAGTTTTAAATAAAACAGTTATTCTGTGCTCTGGTGATTGTTTCTGGGAGAGTTTCTGGTTTTGGTTTATCAGATTCAGCAGTGGACTGTGGTGGGAAGACTCGAGTGATAGCGCCCCGCCAAGTGAGACAAAAAAACACATACCTTCAACTTCAAGGCTTCAACTGGGTGTTTTTGGTAGTTTGAGGTGAGGGTAAAGAAAATGAAGAAAGAGAAAAGAGAGAAAAAGAAAGAAAAGAGAATTTTTTTTTTTTATTTGAAGGATTAGAATGGACAAAAAGAAGAAATAAAAAAAAATTAATTATAAAATATTTTTATTAGTTTATTTTTTATTATTAAAATAAACATATTTAATATAAAATTAAAAATTCTATGATACTAAATGAATATGTTATACTACACTGACGTAAAAATATACATAATTTTTATATTTTATTGAATATAAATATAATTTATTTTATTTTTTAAATAAATTTAAAAATAGTTAATTTGTACACGTGTCATTTTCATATTGGCTACTTTCATGTAGTATGACATATCACATAAATATGAAAAAGTATTTAAGAAACTTTCAAAAATAAAGAAAAAGTTCAAAAAACTCCTTTTAACTATGTCCTATGTGCGGTTTACTTCAAAAACTTTAAAAACGTAGGAAAGACCTCCTTGAACTTTTAAAATGTGCACTTTACCCACACAACTTTGATGTCTATCCATTAATGGATAGAAAAGAGCGTGTATTATGCACTGATGTGATTAATCTGGGCTATAGTATAATTTATAAAAGTATAAATGAAAATAAATTTATAAAATTAAGGTAAAAAAATAATATTCAAAAAAATTTAGGGCCAAAAAAATATGAGTAATTAATGGACGGACGTCAGGGTCGTAGAGGTAAAGTGCATATTTTAAAAGTTCAATGAGTCTTTCTTACATTTTTGAAGTTTTAAGAGTAAACTGCACATAGGGCATAGCTGAAGGAGGTCTTTTGGACTTTTTCCTACAATTAAATAATATAATACACTTATTTTTTAATTAAGGAATGAGGAACTTTTAAAAAAAAAAAATAAAGGAGTATAATAGTCATTTTAACATATTTTTTCTCCAAATCCCCTAATTTAGAGGAACACGAAAAAAAAGACCAAAAAATGAGTGTGAAAGTTGCATCTTACCCATTGATCTCCTATTCTTTTTTAAGATAAATCTTTCAAACAAAGGAGATGAGAACTTTATTCCTCCTTTATCTTTTTCTTTCCCCTCTAAAATAACTCCAAAACAAATCCTTAAGTTTTCGGTTATCGAAAAGAATGAGTCAAATTATATTTTATACCCATTAGAATCTGAAAATTACGTACTAAGGTCCATTATCAAATAGGAAAGGGAAAAGAAATATCAGTTACAGGGAGAATGCACATCAACAAACGGGTCTAATTTCCAAGTGACATGGGGCTGGCTTCATCGGTTTATGTGAGTGAAATTGCGTTGGGATGATGTGAAGTGGTTTCAATGTTGTTGAGGACTTCAAACCATGGTCTTACAAATCTGAAAGCAAGAGTTCCTCACTCACTCTGTCAATGGGAGAAGATTTCAATCGTATTGAGGGTGAGTTAGTGAAAGTAAATATATGATGCTTCAAGTATATGTAAGTGTGCATGTTGATTAGTTTTATAAAGCAATTTTGCCGTAATTGTTTGTTTTTTTATATCAAAGTTGGTATTATTTTTTATTGTGTAATTTCTTAAAAACAATTATAGTGAACTAGTTGAGGATTTTAGGTGGGGACAAAGGTGATGTAGTTCATATTTGTAGTGAAATGATGTTTAAGATGAAAATGGTCATTGAAAGCGCACAAGGGTTGAATATTTTGTTTGTTTTGGTTGATTGCACAAAGAGTTAAGAGCAAGTTAGATTTAAAATAGCATATGATTAATCAATTCATTGAGGATGAGGTGTTTGGTTTCGTTGCTTTGTTACTCTGTCCATCATAAACTTTCAAGAAAATATAAGACATGCCATTATCTTAAAAGAACATTCATTGCCTTTTATTTTGAAGGCGGATGAGGCTTACTTTGTCATTATCTTAATGATCTAGTGTTAGGCTTTAGTTGTGTAAGTTGAATACTTTTTTAGTTGTTTAGCTATATCTTCTGCAATACAGCACTGTTTGGGCAACCCCAATATTGTAGGATTGGGATATTATCATTCACGTGGATATTAACTAAATGTTGGGTTTAGTATCAATTTCTTCATATATACAACTATCTAAGTAAACCTGCTGACTAGTTTTAGGACAGTTCCATATATTTTTGCCTACAGAAGCTTTGGTAGATTATATTAGTCTTAACTCCAGTTTCACATATTTACAGAAATTTTTAGTTTTTTGTCAAAAAATGTTGAATACTCACATTCTTATATGAACTTTAGTGGAATTATCAACCTTTGCAAGTGTTTTGCAGCTAGAAGGTCACTTCTTTATGGAAAGTTAATTTTGAACATCTTCCTTTTTTGCAAAGAAAGAGGTTCAAAATAAAAGCTAGGCAAATTTACAGAAATAATGTCATTTAATAAACTAAATACGTGTTTAGATTAGTTTTGAAACTATTTACTAAAATGAGTCACTTTTTTTACCTAATACACGCTAATGCGTTTTTATCATAAAACGCCTAAACAGTACAACATTATAAACAACAAANGTTAGGCTTTAGTTGTGTAAGTTGAATACTTTTTTAGTTGTTTAGCTATATTTTCTGCAATATAGCACTGTTTGGGCAACCCCAATATTGTAGGATTAGGATATTATCATTCACGTGGATATTAACTAAATGTTGGGTTTAGTATCAATTTCTTCATATATACAACTATCTAAGTAAACCTGCTGACTAGTTTTAGGACAGTTCCATATATTTTTGCCTACAGAAGCTTTGGTAGATTATATTAGTCTTAACTCCAGTTTCACATATTTACAGAAATTTTTAGTTTTTTGTCAAAAAAATGTTGAATACTCACATTCTTATATGAACTTCTTTATAGAAAGTTAATTTTGAACATCTTCCTTTTTTGCAAAGAAAGAGGTTCAAAAGAAAAGCTAGGCAAATTTACAGAAATAATGTCATTTAATAAACTAAATACGTGTTTAGATTAGTTTTGAAACTATTTACCAAAATGAGTCACTTTTTTTTACCTAATACACGCTAATGAGTTTTTATCATAAAACGCCTAAACAGTACAACATTTTAAACAACAAACGCCAAAATATAAAATGTGTTTTCTTTTTAAAAAAATGCCAAAATGTTTTGTAAAAAACGCTGAAATGTGAAAGGTCTGACATGATTATTCTTGGGAAGGCAATAAAACACATATTTGAGTATATGTTTTCCTATAGAAAATGTAGAAATGATATTCCGTTTTCTATAGGAAAACGTGGATTAGGTAACTGCCTTGTAAATGTTGAAAACACATATTTGAATATGTGTTTTCCAAATATGCGTTTTCATGATTTCCAAGGCAGTCAAACCTCACCCTTTCACCTTTTCCCCCCTCTTCCCCTTTCTCCCTTCGCACCTCACTTTCTCACCTCTCCCTTTCTCCTCCTCTCACTTTCTCACCTCTGGCCTTCAACAATTCTCTTGTCCTCTCCCTTTCTCATCTTCATCTCTCAATCTCCATCTTAGTATTCTCTTTGTCCATCTTAGTGTTCTCATTTTTAGTGTCTCTTTTTCACTTTCAATGTCTCATTTTCACTCTTTACTTAAAAAAATGGTCAGTCATGGAGCAATTTTACCTTGACCAATAGATTCATCTTTATTAACTTTACAACCGTTCTATATTTCAAATGAAATATGGAACAATGAGATTAATAAATTTTAACTTAATCTTTTAGTGTAAATTTGTTAAATTTATGAGTTAAAAATTTGTCTTAATTATTTAACATTTTTTTATTTGTAATTATTAAATTAATAGAGTTAAATTGTTATTTTAGATTTTTGTCTTAATTTGTCTTAGTGTAGTCTAGAGTTAAAATTTTGTATTAATTTGTTAGTTTTGATTTTTTAGTAGTATTTATTAGTTTAAATTTTGAATAATTATTGTTAAATTTTAAAAAATAAATTATTTGATTTAAATTTGTTATTAGAAATGATTAAATTGACAAAGTAGATGTGTTATATTGAATTTATGGTTTAGGGTTTAAGATTTAGGGTTAAGATTTGTGGTTTGAGGTTTAAGGTTTATGGTTTGGGGTTTGGGTTAGTGTTTGGGGTTTAGGGTGAGAGGTTAAAGTTTGGAGTTTAGGGTTTGAAGTGTGTGGTTAAGATTTTTGGTTTAGGGTTTGGGGTTTAGGAGTTTGGGGTTTAGGGTTTGGGTTTAGTGTTTAGGGTGTGGGGTTAGGATTTAGCATTTGGGATTAGGAGTTTAGGGTTTAGAATTTAAAGTTTAGGATTTGGGGTTTGGATTTAGGATTTAGGATTTAGGGTGTGGGGTTAAGGTTTAGGGTTTGAGATTTGGGGTTTAGGGCTTAGGGTGGGGTTAGGAATTATGGTTTAGCATTTAGAGTTAAGATTTGGGATTTGGAGTTTAGGAGTTTGGGGTTTGGGTTTAGGGTGTGGGTTAGAATTTGAGGTTTGGGATTAAGGGTTAGAGATTAGGGGTTTGGGGTTTAGGGTGTAGGGTTAAGATTTAAGGTTTGAGGTTTAAGGTGTGGAGTTAAGATTTAGGGTTTAGGGTTAGGATTTGGAGTTTGAAGTTTGAGGTTTAGGAGTTTAGGGTTTTGAATTAGGGGTTTATGGTTGGGGTTTGGGGTTTAAGGTTTAGGATTTAGGGTTTGGATTTAGGATTTGGGATTTTGGGTTTAGGGTGTGGGGTTAATATTTGGGGTTTGGAGTTTAGGTTATAGGGTTAAGATTTGTAATTAGGGTTTAAGATTTGGGGTTTAGGGTGTGTGGTTAAGATTTTGGTTTAGGGTTTGGAATTTAGGTTTAGTCTTTAGGGTTTAAGGTGTGGGGTTAAGATTTAAGGTTTGAGGTTGGGGTTTGGGTTTAGGATTTGGGATTTAGTTTTAGGGTTTAGGATGTGGGGTTAAGATTTATGATTTAGGGTTTGGGGTTTAAATTTAGAGTTTAGGATTAGGATTTAGGGTTTGGGATTAAGGATTTAGGATTTAGGGTTTATGATTTGGAATTTAGGGTTTAAGGTGTGGGATTAAGATTTGTGATTTAGAGTTTAGGGTTTTGAATTAAGATTTTGAGTTTAAAGTTTAGGGTTTAGGAGTTTGGGGTTTAGGGGTTATAATTTTGGGTTGACACTTTTAATTTTTGTTTTGGATTTAGGTTTTAGGATTGATCAAATATTATTTCGATTCATTTATTATTTTAATAAATGTTATTTTGGTTTATGTTAGGGACTGAGACTGGTTCACCCTCGTACTCACAAGATTTCCACCCTAGATCAGAGATTGGTCCCATATCTACAGAGGGCAAGGTTTGATGCAGTTTATTGTATAAGACACATGCAATTAGATATCCAGTTCATATCTGCATTGTTGGAGTGGTAGTACCTAGAGACACACACGTTCCATATGCATTTCAGAGAGTGCACCGTGACCCTGCAAGACGTGGAGATCTTGTTAGGGCTTAATGTTGATGGTATTGTTGTTGGTGAGAGGAGCTTCCAGTCGTTGTGGCACGACGAGATTGTTCGTCTATTAGGAGTGGTGTAAACCGATAATGTCATTTCAGGTTCCCGTGTTCGACTGTCTTGGTTGAATGAGACTTTGGTGTCTATCCACATGATGCAGAGCCACATGTATTAGAGTGTTATGCGGGGGCATATATTCTCCTGTTAATAGGCTCATGGCTTATCCCAGATACTACTGGGAACTTTGTACATTTCATATACGTGGAGCTCTTGCAGGACTTGGATATTGCTGGCACACTCAGCTGGGTTTCGGCTGTACTTGCTCATACATACCAAAGCTTGTGCAACTTTACTCTCCTGTGGAGTATAGAGTTAAGAGGGTGCATATTCCTCCTACAAGCATAGGCGTATAAGAGATTTCCTATGTTGTCTCCATCCCCCCAACTATCCCTAAGCCTTTGACCATTCTAGTGGCGTGCAAGTTAGTCTATGTAATATATTTTTTTTTTAAATACATAGTTATATGCTATTATATCTAATTATAAGTTTAAATTATGTATTAGGTAGAGACGTCCACTACATTATGACCATATTAGGTTTACCAAGAACCATGTGAGATTTTGTTAGACTTTTTATCGTCTTGGCGGTCATAAGTAGAGTTAATTCTAAAGATTTGTAATTAAATTGTTATTAAATAAATATACATGTTGTATGCTTAAAATGTGTAATTAATTTTTTTTTACTGTATAGGTCGTGTGACAGCTGTATTGAAACTTCCAGTTGCCACCATTTTGTACTGTTGGAGTTTAGATCTAGACTGCTCAGGTGCTCCTCTATTCATTTATGTGATAGAGGGACATTACCTCGATCGAGTGATTCATTAGTTTGGTGGGCTACAGGTCATTCCAACTAATACACTAGAGTACGACGATGAGTTAGAGAGGTGTATCATCCGGGGGAAGCAGTATACGGTTGGAGGATCATCCATTACACATACTATCTACAGTGGGATGAGCGGCGACATATATTAGTTGTCCTGGCACCGGGCTTGGGCGTTGCACCAGATTACATGTTGTGGTGTCTTCGGATAACTCGGAGGTGGATTAGTTCATATAATGCTGCATGTGATGATCAGGTTAGTGTAATGTGTCAAATTTGAGCCAATATAAAGTAACGTACATTTTATTTAACTTTACATTATATGTTGTTTATAGGATGACATACCTGCACTGCACCAGCCTCTACTGCAACAGCCTCCTTCCTTTCAGCAGCAAGGTCCAAGGTTTCAGCAGCCCCCTACATTCAGGGTCCATATCCACATGCGCAGCTGACCCCGGAGTAGTGGGCTGCATTGCAGCAACAGTTGCAGGCATTGACCCAGGAGCAGTGGGCCACATTCCAGCTCCAATTGTAGTCATCGATGTCGCAGGTATTTGCGCAATGGGGCACTATTCTCCTCAAGGTTGCTGGCCAACAAGGACAGTGGGAGGCACCTTGGCCTCCTATTTCACATGTACCGAGTGTCGACCCTTCAACCTCCACGTCATCATCACGGTCAGGGTCGTCCTAGCAGCGTTCGAGGTCCTCCTTACATAGTTTAAGGAGCCAGGTTGATGCTTCCACCTCTGCATTACCTCATATATGAAAATCTTAATTTATATTTAGTAAAATTAGATATTAATATATTGCAATAACCACTTATTTACATCATATGACCAATTTATTTAATGTCATTCAGGATCCAGTCAAACATTTAAAACTAAGTTTAAATTGAAATGATGATGATTCTGATGACATACGAGTATGACGTCATCTTTTCAAAGCACCCAACTCCTTTCTGTTAACACCCATTTTTTCGTCCAAATATAAAAAAATAATAAAGCAGTTAGAAGCAAAATAAAAGAGACGTGGGTGGGTGCATGTGCATGTGCTGATAAAGATAAAAGGAGAAAATAGAAACGTGAGAAAGGGGAAGAACATGGGTGCATGGGGCAGAGCAGTTAGCAAAGAGAGGGAGAGACGTGAAGGCAAAATCGGTTAGCAGTGAGTAGTATAAAAGAAGGAGCACACAAGAGCAGAAGAGGGACAGCAGAGAGACCAACAAAAAAGAGAATAGAAACAAATTTTCGGAGAGCAGTAAAACCAGAAAAACAGAGACTCAAAGAGAGACGAGAAACTCAGTAGAAAAGAGAAAGATAGAGGGCAGAACAGCAACCAAGAGACACCAGAAAAACAAAGACAAAAAGAGAGACGAAATATACAGCAGGAGAGAATTGAAGCAGAGAGGCAGCAAGAGACAAGTACCAAAATAGAACCAGTAGCACCTGAAACCAGATACAGTAGCAGTGGAGAAAGAAAGCAAAGACAGCAATACACAGAAAAAGCGCAATAGAAAGAACATAACTGAAACAAGGAAGAAGAGAGGGCAAAGAGAAAGAGAACCAAGGTAAGATTTCTTCATTTTCGCAGCTTTTAGGCAGCTCTGGCAGTAGTTGGTTTTATTTTTCTAAACAAAGCTCAGGGCTCCAAATTAATTGATTTTGGTCTCATTAGAACCGTAAGATGTGTGGTTTTAATATATATTAGTTTCAAATTTTTTACATGTCGCCTATGCTCCCAGTTTCGATTTAAGTTTGGCTGTTTTTCTGTCCTGTCAAGCCTTTGGTTTTCTCTAGCAGTGTACAATCTTTTATTTCTTTCTGGAGTTATACGGTTCCAAATTAATTGATATTGGTCTCATTAGAACCGTAAGATGTGTGGTTTCAATATATATTATTTTCAGATTTTTTGCATGTCCCTCATGCTCCCAGTTTCGATTTAAGTTTGGTTGTTTCTCTGTCCTGTCAAGCCTTTGGTTTTCTCTGGTAGTGTACAATCTTTTATTTCTTTCTGGAGTTATACGGTTCCAAATTAATTGATATTGGTCTCATTAGAACCGTAAGATTTGTGGTTTTAATATGTATTATTTTCAGATTTTTTACATGTCCCCCTTGCTCTCAGTTTTGATTTAAGTTTGGCTGTTTCTCTGTCCTATCAAGCCTTTGGTTTTCTCTGGCAGTGAACAATCTTTTATTTCTTTCTGGAGTTATACGGTTCCAAATTAATTGATATTGGTCTCATTAGAACCGTAAGATGTGTGGTTTTAATATATATTATTTTCAGATTTTTTGCATGTCCCCCCTGCTCTCAGTTTTGATTTAAAGTTGGCTGTTTCTCTGTCCTGTCAAGCCTGTTGGTTTTCTCCGACAGTGTGCAATGTTTTATTTATTTCTGGAGATATACGGCTCCAAATTAAGTGATATTGATCTCATTAGAACCGCAAGAGGTTTAGTTTCAATATATATTATTTTCAGATTTTTTACATGTCTCCCTTGCTCTCGGTTGTGATTTAAAGTTGGCTGTTTCTTTGTCCTGTCAAGCCTGTTGGTTTTCTCTGACAGTGTGCAATCTTTTATTTCTTTCTAGAGTTATATAGCTTCAAATTAAGTGATGTTAGTCTCATTAGAATCATAAGATGTGTGGCTTAAATATATATAATTTTCATATTTTTTTTATGTCTACTTTATTCTCAGTTTACATTTAAAGTTTTGCTGTTTTCTGTATTGTTAAGCTAGTTGATTTTCTATGATAGTATATAGTCTTTTAAATTTTTCTGGAGCTATAGAGCCCCGATTTAGGTGTTTCTTGTCTTTTTAAAACCATGAGATTTATATCTTCAATTTGAGAAATCTTCATAATTTTTCATTTTTTGTTGATTGGCTGAGGTTCTATTTAGTCCATTGTTCTTGATGTGCTAAGCTATTTTTTGTATGGATTGGACCTGGCCCATGAAATGGACTGGTTTATGTCCTCTGATTTGTTGAGCTGGTTCCTATTCTAGGCTAAACTAGGCCCACGAAATGAGCTTACATATCATGCATTTTTACATTCATTTAGTTAATTCTATGCGACTAGCATCCATAGGCCCCTTACTTGTCAAGGGAGGGATAGGAGCGACTTACCCCCATAGGGGTGGCTCTTCTATCTGCCCGAGGTAAGGATAAGCGCCGCTTTGGGAACCGAGAAGCGTGGGAACAAAGTGGAAGGATTAGGACGCGATTAGATTCATGCATAGCACAATTTTTTATTTGAAAATTTTGAATTCCTTTTAATTTTAATTTTGAAAAAATAAAAAAATAAAAATAAAAATTTATTTTGAATCATTGCGAACTACGCGGACTTTGATCCCTAATTAGGGTACGTAGGCATTCGAGGGTGACGAATCAAGTCCTATTTTAAATAATCACCTATTTTTCTTTTAGGGATAAAATAAATACGAACAGGCCATGATTTAATTTACACAATTAATTTTAGGTAACCGTCGTTTAGACGGGTGTTATAGGGTGCCTAACACATTCCCTATACACAATTAGACTCCCGAACCTTCTCTGGTTCGCAGACATATTTTTTTTAGAAATTAAAACGGGTTTTCCAATTGTTCCCCAGATTTTTAATACGATTGGTGGCGACTCCAGAGTTTTCATTTCGAAAACCAAATCTCTTTTTATTTTAGCCATCCTCGTTATAGCGACCTCCGGGTATGTTATGACACTTTCAATGAAGTCATTACACCGGGTTGTGATCATGTTATTGAAACTAATAGATTGTCCAATTCGGGTTTGCATCTAGTCGTTACCCTTGTAACGCGTCTCTATCAAGATTAAGACACTAACTTCATATCGATGACATATCATGCGTACAATGTCTTGGATGTCTGGATGTGTTATACCTTTGCAATTCCATGTTGCGACGATCGTGTTGACATGTGTTGGATAAAATCCATGATATCGTGAATCAATAGGTAGTGGCTCTAAACACAAATAATATCCTGACATGTCATTGAAATGTAAAGCAGTGAGTATATAAGTCAGTCGTACACGCTTCTCTTGTGCGACTCCATGTTGTCACACAATGTTGAGATGCAGTTTTTCTGCGGGAATAAGAAAAGAGGTGTTGTTATTTGTCAAGTCATAACGCCAATGATCCATACATACCCACCAGTCATACAATGCTTGTATGTATTTCTTGTTCATCCTAACTTCTCTAAATGGTCGTCGCTCTGAGTTCGGGTATTCAACAAGAACTCTTAATATGCTCTAATTTGGTGCATTCATTTCAAGAACAATACATGGGGGCAATATTCTCGACATCTCTAACTCCTTAAATGGTCGCTAATTTTATGTGTAATGATTTTTTTTGTAAAAAGTCATTGGTTTTCATAGCAATTGTAACTCTCACAGGAAATTTGTAATGTTTGTTGAATTTGATTGTATATCTCGGAGTTCCTCATCAGATATCTCCTAGAATAACCCTTGAGACGACATATATTCCTATGCATATTCATTACTATTTTCAAACCATGTCGGATCCATCTCAAACTCTTTCAGTGGGAGCGACATTGATCTGCTGATATGAGAAGATAATATAAGAACTATATGTGAATAAGACAATATAAATATATAGATTTTGTTAAGGTGCATACAAGATAGATAAATGAGCTGATACAAGTAAGTACAACAAACCGTAACTAACATTTTTATATTTTACAAATTGTAATAATTTTAATCATCGTTCGTAGCGTAATCAGAACAACTCATTATAAACTCAATTTCTGTGAGTGATAACTCACGATTCATAGTAATAGTTTGTTCCTTAGCCATTTTTAACAAATAGTAACATCATTTACAAACGAACATTCAATTATTCTCATTCTTAATTTCTAAAATAACCACCTCATAGTTATGTCGATTTTTTCAAGCCATTCTTAATGATCATCTATAGACAGGAGGAGCTCCAAGGGATTGTAGTTGTTGTACTAAATCATTGGCTTTATTAGTTTGATATGCTCACTCATGACATAAACCATTGTAATATTTCCTTAGATCAGAGTGTATTTCGCTTTCATAATTATTATTAAACCTTGGTAATAACCAGACATCAGATGTGCGACGTCTTATTAGCATAATGTGTCACCCTGTTGATTTACAAAAATAAATCACCAATATAATGCATAACTAACTCCATTAACAAATAAAAACAATCAAATAACTAATTTGAGTTTGGAGTTTAGGGTTTAGCTCTATTATTCTTCATCGGACATGTCAATATCTAATAGACACTCTAGTTCTCGGCGCATACGAGTCCACATAGCAGCCAGTGCCTTGTCACCCTCTATCATTGCCTCTCTCGCACTGTGTTCACAATCACGTTGATGTAATCTAATTCTTATACGATTATTCTATTCTCTTATGTGATACAAAGCCGATCGTGAATCCAAAATATTTTGTCTTCGCATGTGTATGCCCAAACATCATGCAACACGGATGTTTTGAATCATAGACAATTTCCACAAATTAGTACATTTAACTTCTCTACGATGTCATTCAATCAACATAATATTATATACTTGGGAAGAGTCATATAACATTGAGTATAGTGGATACCAAAAGTTACTACTTAACATCCACTAATGCCCACACAATCTAAAACTATCTCCGGGTGTGTATTGCAACACCATTTTGAAATCATGTAAACTGTCATTACGAAAATAACACTTAGTCATAACTATAATTAAATATTCACGAAACTATATTTATTATACAAAGGCTACATCTGAAACTATAGTTATTAAATATTCATATATTAAGAATATATACAATGAAAATAAATAACACATATAATGGAGGGCGATGTCAAGGTGGATCTTCCCTTCTGTTCAAATATCATCTCTTGTTGTGACCTTCTATGCGATAAAGGCTACATTTGATGACGCCAGACGTAGATTCTTCCCAATCCATCTCGGTTCGTATTAGTCTTGAAGTTGGGTGTTCCTTTTCCCTTAACAAGACACGATTTGGGATAACCTTAATCTCGCCCACAGCTGGCCAATACTCCTCTCCACCAATTGGATAAAACTCACTATACACATTGACCAAACTCTGATTGGAGTATATTGGACTAACATACTTCCATGCAACGATTGCAATAGAAGCACGAACAGATATGACGTGCGTATATGGTATGTGTATGGCTTGAAACTGACCACACTCACACTTTTGTTCCTTTAGATTCAGAGCAAATGATCGCTCGCTAATATGTCCCATAGAATTAAATATCTCCTCCACTTCAAACTATCCATTGTCTCTATTAAACAATATTGGGTGGTGTAAGGATGCGAAAAGGCTATTACGAGTCATTCTCTTCTCAGCTTCCTTAGTCTATGCTTACCCACTCACCAGTCTTGCCCGAGCTAGTTCTCGTCTCTCTATGAAAATATGATTCATTCTATTGTACATGGCTCTGACAAGGGTAATGATAGGCATGTTACAAACACCCTTCAACGTATCGTTAACACATTCAGCCAAATTAGTAGTCATTAGGTCATACCGTCTGCCTTGGATGTCCCCTTGTTATGTCCACTTCGCCTTATTAATGTCATTGATATACTGTCAGGCGTTTTCTTTCTTACACTCCCTATATATATCTGTCATTAGTTCCTCAAATTTGATAGACTCAAACTAGGCATATATCAATTACAATTAAAAGTCAAATTAAACCTTATTTACCATCAAAATATATGACTGATAATAAATTTACATATTTGATTGATATTCTTATCAACTTTGTAGATTTTGTGCTTCAGAGTCACATCCTTGAAGTTAGTGTTTCTATTGCTTATAACGTGACGCAAACAAAAAAAATTATGAGTCAATGGTGGACGCCAGCCAACATTTACATCTTTAATAGATGACAATATGCTCACATGCTGGTCTGAAATGAGTGCCAAATCATGCATGTCTCCAACCACATATAGTATTAAATGCTTCAAAAATCATGACCATGCTTCTTTGGTTTCACCTTCCACGACGGTATAAGCTAGAGGCAAGAGAGAACAAGATCTGTCTTGTGTAGTGGCGATAAGCAAGGTTTGCTCGTACTTCCCATACAAGAAAATACTATCATTGGTTTGCACAAAAGGAATGCATCAATACATGGTTTAAAAGCCCAAAAAACACATCGAAATCTCCTCATTGTTTGATCATTCGCTAACATTCCCATCCATCGATCATCCGAACACCATTCCACCACGGTTTCGGGGGCATCTTTTTGCAATGTAGTCATATATTTAGATAATTTATTGTAACTCTTCTTCCAATCACTATAAATTTGAGTGATAGCTCTTTGCTTGGCAAGTCACGCTTTCCTGTACGATATTTGATAAGAAAAGGTACTTCTGATGCGCTCTTGTATTAACTTAATTAATACATCTGTCTTCTCCTCAATCATGTTGACATTCATTGTCGCAACCACCTTAACATCTAGTTGTTTGTGGTCTTGTGTTAAGGTGCATTTGTGCAACTGTGTGGGCCATTATAATTCCTGATCTTTCACATATTACTTTTAATTCTTAAGTAGACCTCAATCTCCAATTGCATCTAGAATCATAATTATGATACTCTAAAATTAATTTATAGGGTTTCGATTCCTTCACCTTAAAATTATGGTACATGATGGAGTATTGCTTCACAGTTGACTGAAGATCTTCTTTGCTGATGAATTGTTGACCTATTTGCAATTCCTCGCCTCATTGTCACATATTAACTTTGGAACCTCCTTCAATGTCATCAATCTGTTGCAATGTCTCCATGTTCACATATGAATAGTATGAAGGAATGACCGACTGAATTGGTGTTACGTGTTGGGGTGAAGTAGATATCAATTCCTCTCTGAGTGGTAACACGTTCAAATCTAACACATGCTCAGGTTCCTTGTCATCGCTTGATTCTTCCCCTTCTGGCACGTACTCTCCTTGCTCATCATCACTTGTGTGGAATAGATGATCAATAGGAGAGTTATCCACACTTTCACATTCGCTACCTCTAACTTTGCATTCTTCAATTGACTTTGTGCGAACATTCGAACCCAGCCACGGATCATTACATTCATACACATAGTCTCTTTCAGGGATATGAGTTTGGCTAAAACTAGCCAAACTATGTTGGAATCCATATGAACCAAGCTCTAGTTGATAACAAAGTTTCGCTTCTATCCCTATTTGACTATATGAAAGATAAGAACTAGAGATTGAACAAAGACCACTCGCATCAACACCTTGCGGTTCACCATCATCTCCACCAACCTCATCTTCTACAATCTTTGCCTCAACATATATCTCAATTGCACCAAGAGATTTAAGTTGATTATGACTATCAAACATAATCTCAACATCCTCATTACATCTCAGCTCAATAGCATTATAAAATAATGGATTAATAAATATTGAAATTCTATGAATAATCTTGTCAACAACTGCATTTGTTGAAATACCCAATTTTCGATAAACATAAAATTGTAAATGTTGTAGTCCATATCTGTTCTTCAGATTCAAACCAACAGGTCTATGACCATTATACATGACATCTTGAGAACCATTATATATTTGACCATTGTAATAAACTAATAGAAGTATCTTCCTCCCAAAATTTTCACAATATCAACCTATTTTTTTTTAATAAAATTTAACATTATACACATCTAAACATATCAAATCAAAACAAAAATTTAAACGTACTTGAACGACTTCTAAAATTTTAACTTGCACTGTCAGCTATCACAACCTCGTACACTTCCTACACTTTAGAACAACTTCTTTCAGAACAATTTCATAGTATTTCTCTTCAAATTTCAGAATGCACTCAACACTTCAAAATAAACGCACTTAGCAAATGTAAATGAATGGTTATTTATAGAAGAGATATGTTATAGGAAATGTTGTTTTGTGAGGTGCTACAGTATTAGCGTTTAGCAGAAACAAAATGGCATTTTATAGAAGGAAAATTGCGTCTTGCAGAACCGAAACAGTGGGTCGCATCTCGATGAAGAAAACGCATAAACAAATATGCGTTTTCTAGGCCCAAAAAGTTATATGGCATAACTCAAATCATTTCAGCATTTTTTACAAAACATTTTAGCATTTTTTTTTTAAGAAAACGAAGTTTATATTTTGGCGTTTGTTGTTTAAAATGCTATATTGTTTAGGCGTTTTATGATAAAAATGCATTAGCGTGTATTAGACAAAAAAAAGTGACACATTATGGTAAATAGTTTTAAAACTAACCTAAACACCTATTTAGTTTATTAAATGACATTATTTCTGTAAATTTGCCAAAAAGCTAGCTTTAAGAGTGAAGTTATGAAATGTTTCTCCATGTTATGTCTGTATTGGATGATCTTTAAATTACTATTTTTTTTGCATCATATTTCATTATAAATAAGTTAATATATGAAAATCAGAACTTATAGCTTCTTTGCTACTTTCCTATCATTTTTGGTTGTTTAATGTCCTACAATCATTTCCTTCCTTGCTTTGATGATCTGGTTCTATGATTTGTCAATTTTATTAAGAGTAAAACCCTTTTTTAGTCCTTGAAAAATGCAGTTATTGACAAATTCGTCATCTAAAAATTTTTAGTGACAAATTAGTCATTGAATTATTATTCTGTCTGACAAATTAGTCCTCTGATACTTTAATGAGAAAAATTCTGGACCCTTGCAGACCCCTTTCCTAAATTTTTTTTCACTGATTTTGCCTAGCTATGTTTAAGCCTTCCTTTTCTCATTCAAGTCCTCCTTTTCTTTTCATTGATCTTGCCTACTGGAGGACTAATTTGTCAACAAAATAATAATTCAAAGACCAATTTGTCACTGACTATTTTTGGAGGACGAATTTGTCAGTAACGGCATTTTTCAAGGACTGAAAAAGGGTTTTACTCTTTTATTAATAATAAATTGTTAGCATGTTTAGATTAGCTTGATTTTAGGAAAAAAAAAATGGGAAGTAATACATTTTGTCATAAAAGAAGCGCTTTTATCGTAAACATAAGCCAATCTAAATGGGCACTTAATTTATCTGAATTTCCATCTAATGCTTTTAAATCCTGGCTTTAGTTTTTTTCATATCTTGATTAACCAAGTTAAATAGTTGGGTTTCAATTGCAAGATGGATTCTTAGATAGAAATATAAACATATGAGTTGTGGTCCATATGGGAACATGCTTGAAACTAGGGATGAGCTTCTTGTTTGTAGCAACTGAAGAAAGTATAAAACAAACACTGCTTGTTGTAATAGTTTGTAACGTTGCTTGTGGAACCAAGTCACACATTGGATAAAACATTAGAAGGTTAAGGCTTTATAAAAGAAAAACTAAGAATATGGTTTTATACTGGGCCGGTCCAGTTCGAGTCGGTTTGATCTGGTTTGAATGTCAGTTATTATTTTAAAAGTTTCATTAAATCAAACAGTTGTAATTGTTTGATTAATGTCTATTCCCAAATGGACAGTTGTGACTGTTGCCAAACAGACATTTGTATCTATTTTCAAATAGACAGTTGTGTCTGTTGCCAAACAGATAGTTGTGTCTATTTCAAATAGACAATTGTTTATGTTGATTACTAACCAGACATATTTGTTTATAAGTGCCTTTTTCAAGTCTATAAAAGGGAACTCCCAAAATTATTATTATTCACTTTTCTATTGAGAATTTTTTTAGGGCATTGTTGTATCATAGGGTAGCTTGCTTTTGATATGTGAAATATGCAAATAATTTGGGTGATCCTTTTACAAAATCTTTACCAAGAGATATGGTATGGAGGACAATATATAGTATGAGACTAAATTAAACCCTCAATACACCAATGATGGTAACCTAACTTTGAATTACCAAATTGGTAATTATTAAAGTTTAATGTCTATTTTAGCACTAATTAAGAGGAGTCTCATACAAAACATGAGGATAATGCTTACTGTTACATTGAGAGGATGATCTTAACTCTTAATGAAGTTTTTAAAATTGTCTAAAGTAACAAGGACAATGGAATGAACTCCACCTATGTGAATATGAAGTAGTGCCACTTTAACAAAGGTTTACTGAGTTTTATCTCTGAAAATATTCACAAAAAATAGGATTACTTAACACATGGTCATTTAAATAGTGCTAGGGCAGTTAAAACCTCTTTAGAGAATTTTATAAATATTATGTGTGTGATATATTTGATCCTAATAGCAAGGAGTTTTGGTTTAATCTTTGGACACCAAGTACTCCATTAGCATCGTTAGATATTTACACTAATGTTAAGGTTTAAACCTGTAAGGTGCCTTCTTAGATGCATCATATTTATTGTGAATGATTTGGTTTACAAACTAGTGGGGGAATGTTGAAATAGTTTGTAACCTTGCTTGTGAAACCAAGTCCCACATTGGATAAAACATTGAAAGGTTAAGGCTTTATAAAAGGCAAACTAAGAATTTGGTTTTATTACTGGACTGGTCCAATTCAAGTCGGTTTGACTTGATTTGAATGTCAGTTATTATTTTTAAAGTTTCATTAAATCAAACAATTGTAATTGTTTGATTAATGTCTATTCCTAATAGACAGGTGTGACTGTTGCCAAACGGACAGTTGTGTCTGTTCCCAAATGGGTAGTTGTGTCTATTTCCAAACAAACAATTGTGTTTGTTTCGAATAGACAATTGTGTCTGTTGATTACTAACCAAATATATTTGTTCATAAGTGCCTTTTTAAATCTATAAAAGGGAACTCCCAAAATTATTATTATTCATTTTTCTATTGAGAGTTTTTTAAGGCTTTGTTGTATCCTGGGATAACTTGCTTTTGATAAAGAAACAATATTACACTCGAGACAATGTAATTATTCACGCCTCAAAGACATTCATTTATATTTTTCATTATCATTTTTCTAACACTGCTTGTTTTGGATTAAATATATGACATAAGAAACACATCTAATGATCCACAATCAAAATCTTCCTAGATTGAGATTGAAAATTGAAAAGCAATTGTTATTGTGAAAATTTTAAGCTAAGGCTTAAAGAAAAAAGGGGAAAATACATTTATATAATTTGAATCTAAATTATCTCAATTGAATTTGGTGTAAATGTAATACAGATAAGTAGGTTAATGTATATGTTCTCCTATACCTGCACATGATTTTTATTCAAAACATGAAATGCATTACTAATTATTGTGATCTTGATGACTCTACTTCTGGGTATTTGTTGATGGCTTGATAAGTTCAACTCAGTCATGTCACTTTACATCCCTGATACATTGATAATATTTTGTTTCAATAAATGTTAAGTAGGATAGCCTAGTAAGTAATGCCATTTGTGGGGATATGATACTTACTACTTGCAATGTTTGCTTTGGGAGCGATTAAGCTATGTTTTTATTATAATGTCCTAAAAATACCCTTAAATAATTTTCTCTAATGAGTTAATTTAAAAAAAAAATTATATGTGATCACTTTCTCTAAGACCTTTCATGAAGAATGTCTAATATTTTACTATTTCCTTGCCAATAGTCAATTTGTTGGTAATATATTTAACTTAAAGAATTATGATATTGCAAACCAATTTTAGTAACAGCTTGATGACTTATAAATCTAGACCTGACCTTTTTGGTACATGTAGTAAAGTCATATGGTTGTCTTTCATGGTGTTGTTCTTGGTGGCTAATGGTAATGGTGAGTTGTGTTTAAGGCTTGAAATTATTTTGCATATGGTATATGACATCTTGCATTGTTGAAGTTGCTATGCTTCAAAAGACATTTTCACTTGCACTTCTCCTTTATATTTAAAGAAATTTTGCTGTACATCAATATGAAATTGTCTTGCTGCTTTCTTAATGTTCATCCTTCAAATTTTTCTGTACATCCAAGAGGAGATTGTTTATGCTAAAATTAAACATGTGGACTGTGGTGAAATCATAATAGAAAGTTGATATGATGATTCTGACTTTAGAAATTTTAAAACTTTAGATAGGTGCTATGCATTCTAAACTTTAGCAATTCCTATTATGATTATTGGGACCACAATGTATACTTGAGATTAAAACGAGAAAAAAATTCTGAAACTTGAATTGAAAATCTCATACTTTCTACTACATTCTTGGTGTAGCCTAATGATAGAAACAAGAAAAAGAAATGCATGGAATGAGTTGCATACCACTTTTAGAAGGGAGTATATCTAAATTGAACTTCTTTTTAGGTATTTATAGTTTCTAATTACTCTCCAATAAATTTCTAATGCATGTTAAATGTAATCCAATTCTGAAATTTTTGAACACCGCTTTAGGTATACAAACACATCCTGTAATGGAAACACATACATCCCTGCATATATGCACATGTACATGTGTATGCATATATACATTTGTGCATGCATTATATGTAGAACATGCTAAATTATTGCTCATATGAAAGATCATCAAAGTTCTATTGGTAGTTGATTGTTTTTTCCTTTCCTTAGTCCAAAATACTACAATATCTACAATTTTTATGGTATGACATTTAGGATTTGATTTTTTGAACTAGATTTCAATATAAAATGAGTCATCTTGCAATTACATCAACTGAAGTACCCAAAGAACATCTTGCTTTATAGTTAAATCCACTTTTGCTGCTATACCTTATTTTGATATTTCTTATTTTCCTCTTTCATTTCTTTTATTTTGGCAAGCTGCCTTGGTTACTCCTTTTTCATATGTTGAATCGTTTGTAGCCAACTTTCAAGGCCCCAAAGGCAATGGGAAGATGAATTCTTATTTGGTTATGCTATAAGAAATTTATGATGTTGTGCATTGATCTTTCTTGATAATTTTTTTTTNGCATTGATCTTTCTTGTTAATTTTTTTTTTAGATTTCTCTTTTTCTTTATCAATTATATTCTCTATAATTTTTGGGGTTTCTCTATGTTTCTTTATGGATAAAAAATTTCAGACATTGCAATTTAGAAATATAATGTCAGATCCAACATCTGATTAAAAATGGTGAAGGGTCCTCTTTATCCTTCATTTTTATTCTTCACTGCACAATTATATCAAGATAATGAAGAAATTTTTTATTGCTTTGCAAAAAAATCAATGGGTTCTGCAGATAATGTACACACCTGATCCCATTTGAAAGATAATGTTATTTGGATCTAGAACTACTTAGTATTATAGCCACTATATTTTTAGTAGAATCTATAAATGTTATTGAAAATTTCTCCCATTTTTACATATGATTTTTGTGATTGGTTGCAAAAATTAGGACTGCTACTTCATGATTTTTTTTAAATAAATAGAAATCTGTAAATTATAATGTCGGGTTTATGTTCTTTGATATGACACTTAATTCAATAGTAGGGCATCTTTTGTATAATTGCTGATGATATCTAGGTAAAACCACTATCTCTGTTACAGTAAAGTAGACCAAAATGCCCTTACTCAAGGTATACATTCTCTCCCTCTAACTTACTTAAGACATTTAACTCATTTCACTCATAGACTCTCAAAATATTCTCTCTATATATATTGAACTTGACTTGAATGTCAGACGAGGCACTGAAGCTTTGACTCCGGCCTCCCTTGACCATATTTTTCCTTCCTGTGCAGGTCCCTTAAATGTTGGTCATCAACATTGGCGCCGTCTATGGAAACGAGGCTTGATTCCCTTCTTCTGCCACACAAAAACCTGAGCTTTTCTCTCGGCAAAACCAAGATGAACGACTCTAAGGCATAATAGTTGTGAGTCCTCTATGGCTCAAAGAGAAAATCGCTATTTTAAGCCCCAATTTCTACTTGGTCTCAATCACCTTCGCTACCTCTCTCTGTCCCTGGTTCAGTGCGCCAAGCCTCCAACTGGTGAGTTCTCTCTATCTCTGGCTCAGTGAATCAATCTGCCGTGGTGTGCCGCCTCTGGCTCAATGAATCGATCCATTATCGTGCGCCGTCTCTGGCTGAATGAATCGATCTTCCGTCGTGTGCCGCCTCTATCTCAACGAAACGATCTGTCGTTGTGCATCGCCTGATAATAGTAGCCATGATCTTTGAAACAAAAGAATGAAGAGGATGGGGATAGCAATAATGGCGGGTGGTGATCTTCTCAGGGAAAAAGCAGCCATGTATATAGAGTCTCTTCAGAAATACCAGACTATCATAGACAACGTGGTTTCAATTCTCGGTTCCTTTCTCTTCATTTTCTTCATTTCTCTGTTTGTTTCCCAAGAAAATGCTGGGAAAGAAAATGGCTTGGGGAAATAACCGGCAATCCGAAAATGGTACAATTTAGTAAGGGGTGAACCTAAAATTTTATGTGAACAGGCTATAGAAAAAAGAATTGCATAATTACCAAATGCATACTACTTGTTTGACATAAAGTCTGATTAGCTATGTCTTCACTATATCAATACTCATTTGCATCATTTTCTACACTTCAAGAAGACTATTGTTTGGCAAGGCTACTGTTTAGTTTGATGTAGTTACAAGCATTTCTAAATGTGATCGTGGTATGAGTGCATCTTGCCTTAGTACCTCTCTAAAGAAGACTCAAAATTCAATTCGAGATCAAGAGTTAATTACAAAGACAAAGAAGGTTATTATTGTTGTGAGATTGGTCATATTCAGTCTAGATACAAGAACTTTATATATTCTATGATACTGGAGGTTACATTTTAAGGTAATTTCATATCAATGTTAAGTAATTGTACTTTGTAGTGAATCCATTGAACTAGAAAACTCTCATTTAGTCTTCTTTATATTTTAACTTCTGATTGGGTAAATGATTTGCGTGATGAAGCAGTGGTCCTCATGGCTAAATAGGGTAAGAGTTCTTTGAGTGATTGTTAATTTATGGATTCTACAAGCTCATATTATATTTGTGAGAGAATGAAGGGTTTGATACTTGTCAATTGTGATGTTGGACCACAGTTTGTTGTATATCAAAACAGAACTTCACATTTTTTGAAACTGTAGTACTACCACTGATTTCATAAATGAACAACTAACTTCATGTGTATTGCAGGTTTTAGGCATAAGCTATTTGTCTTATGATTCTTATGTAATCTTGCACTAAGGTCATATGTGTTTACTATGACTTCCTTATTAAATTTCTGTTCTCTTTTGACCTACTTATTCATATAGATATCTACTAAAATTATATTCTTTGAATTGGGTTAAGGAGTTACTTTGTCCTTTGGACAAAGGCAAACCAGGAATATTTCTTGGTGTTTGACTCGTTATATCATATTTCTTGGTGCAATTTAGTGGTTAAGAATTAGAAACTTTTATCTGTTTAAGGAAGTGATTATGAAAAATTCAATGCATGGCTCATTGATGTTTCTAGCAGTTTCTTAGGGTCTGTTTGGTTTAGGAAATGTTTTCATGTTTTCATGTTCTATTTCTATTTCTTGAAATATGTTTTCATTTTCACATTTTCATTTTTAAAAAACATGTTTGCTGAATTTTTTTTCTATTTTCATTCTCAAACTGCATCTTTGTGGCTTATCTTCTCCACATCAATCTTATCTCTTGCAAACATATTCTCCTTGCCACAATGCAATCACCACAATAATCGATCTAAACTGGCTCACAAAGCTAGATTCCAGCACCTGTCAACCCAAGCGGCATCTGCTCCTTCCAGTGCCACGTCCTCCCTTCCTGTACGTAATGGTCTTGTCTCATTCTCTTATCTAGCTGATAAGTTCATAACCCACCTCCATAACTCAAGCATACAAGTTCAACCTGGTCTTTGTGACGCCAGATTTACAGTGCAGAGGCTGAGTTCGAATTTGCATTCCCTCTGAACCTTCAAGTTGTTCTAGCCGTTGGCTTGCCTGGTGCTCTGCCGGAGCTCGCCTCCATCTCTGTGCTTCACTTGACCGACCAATCGCTGCGATTTCTTTTTGTTATTATGGCCACCGCCATTGATTCATTTGTGTTGGTGTTAGAGAAAGTAGAGAAGAGCATAGAGAGTGAGAAACATAAAGATAAATAGAAAGAGGTCATGGTTTCATGTGTGCTGGTGTTAGAGAAAGTAGAGAAGAGTAGAGAGAGTGAGAAACAGAAAGAGAAAGAAGGCATGGTTTCATTTGTGCTGGTGTTAAAGCAAGTAGAGAGGAGCAGAGAAGGTGAGAAACAGAGAGAGTGAGAAAGATGAGGTGAGTCTCGTTGAAAAAAAAAAAAAAAGTGAATATAATTACATAAACTGCCACCGGTCATAAGTGAAAATGCTGAAAACATCTTTTTTCTGTTTTCAATTTACAGTGTATTTTAAAAAATGTTTCCAAGTGTTTTCAATGGAAATATTTCTTATTTATTAAACCAAACACGTTTTTACACTTAATTTCCGTTTTCATTGAAAATGGAAACAGAAAATGGCTAAAGTAANTTGGACAAAGGCAAACCAAGAATATTTCTTGGTGTTTGACTTGTTATATCATATTTCTTGGTGCAATTTAGTGGTTAAGAATTAGAAACTTTTATCTGTTTAAGGAAGTGATTATGAAAAATTCAATGCATGGCTCATTGATGTTTCTAGCAGTTTCTTATCTTCCTTTTCTTTGACAAATTGGCATGCTTACGATGTCATGATTAAAAATGAGATGACCGTCTTGATTACAATTTAATAGCCTTGATTAAATGCTCATGTGAAAAATGTGTTTGCTTAGTGAAACTTGGCACCCACCTTGGGGCCTTCAATATTGAATTCCCGTTCTAATAACTTCCTATAGGCAATTTTCTCATCAGAAATACCTAGGCAAACCAACCCCTATACTGGTCCTAAATTGATCTATGATCAATCCTCCAAGTTGGATGTTACTCTCTGCACAAGTAATTAAAACTTGCAGAGGCAAGACATTCTAATCAGCAGAGATGCAGAAGTAAAATCACAAAAGCGAAATCCTTCCACGCCCACGGCAGCCAAACACACATAAGTGTTCCTACAACTCTCTCATAAATACACTAGATCTTATTACGTGAAAACATGATGTGTTAGTTCTACGATGAACCTGCAAAGTCAATGATAAACCTCTAATAGTTGTTCTAAGACTATATCTTCTAAATGTTAGTACTTAATTTCATATCTACTTTACTAGGGAAAAGAAAAACTTTCCCACACATGTCTTTAGAACAGATTAAAACCCAAACGTGTAAGAGAAACCCACGTTATTATCATATTTTACATGACTTAAATCAGATTTTCGAAATAGTGTCATGGGCACTTTTTTTTGCTGCCCACAATAAGCCTATAGCACCATTCGAAATAGAAGAGAGTGTCCTACAAGCTAAAGAATAGGGTGAAATGCTGGGTACAAATTTTTTTGGGATTAATCAAAAGATGAAAGGTCACCCCCACCTTAATTCTATCCTGAAGTTTTGAAAGTATAGACATGCATGTTAGGTGCTTATTTATGAAGCAAAATTTCCTAGCATTTTCTTGCTATCAAAGTGCATCATGCTTTTGACCCTTTCAACACAGCATTATCCATCAAAACTTGAGAATAACCATACTTTTTAACACAAAAATACTTTTGCAAAATCATGAGTACTGAGGGAAAAAAATTCCCAATACCCTAACGAGTTCTGAGCTTGCTAACTTTTTGCATACAAGACATGTGTGGTTGTAGTATCATGTAGGGGTGTTCACTAGGTGGGTCAACCAGCACAAACTGCACGACCTGACCCAACATGCAGCTCGTGGGTCGCTAAACCACATGGATATAGTTCAGTTCGGTTCGGGTCACCAACAGTTAAACCGCATGGATGCGATTCGGTCCACGGTTTCAAATATCCAACCCGCACTTAGAACCGAACCAACCCGCACCTAGTAACCTAATTAATTGGGTTTTTGTTTAGGTGGTCTTCATTTCTCTTCCNTCCCCCCCCCCCCCCCCCCCAAATTCAAAAATATTGAGCAGACCTAACCTCCATCGCCCCTCACCTCACCTCTTTTCTCTTCTCTCTTGGTGCCTCATCTGCTCTACTCTGCTCTCTTCTCCATCACATTATTCTCTCTTTGCTGTTGTTAGTCTCTTCTCTCTGAGTGTGGGACCTGCTATTGGTGGTTGTTCATCGCTTCCTCTCTCGGTGTGGTCGTGGGTAAGGTAAGTAGTTTATAATCTCTAGGTTTTTAATTCTGAAGGTCCATTGTCAGTTGAATGTATGTTAATTTCATTGTTTACTACTTCACTTCAGTCCATTGGGTTTTTTGATTAGGGTTTTATGATTTTTAGGGATTTTGGTAATTTAGGGATTTTGTTGAATGTTTGATGTTGGTGGGACCTGCTGTTGGTAATTTCAAGGCTAGGCAAACATCGAGTGCAAGGTGGAGTTTCGATCCAAAAGCAAAGGAAATGAAATGGGTGTTCGACAAATTTGACACCAACAAAGATGGCAAGATTTCCCTTGAAGAGTATGAGGCAGCGTCAAGGGCTATGAATAGAGGGGTTGCGGAGACTGAGGCAATAAAGTCATTTCAGGTGATGGACTCTGATGGAGATGGGTTTATTGATTTTAAAGAGTTCATGGAAATGTTTGAGGAGGAGGCAAAGTAAATGAAACAGAGCTTCAGAGGGCATTTCAAGTGTTTGATTTGGATGGAGATGGCAAAATTAGTGTATAAGAATTGTCTCAAGTTCTCAAAAGGCTGGGTGAGGGTTGCAGCCTTAGCACTTGTCAAAAAATGGTGAAGGGAGTGGACACTAATGAGGATGGATTTATAGACTTGAATGAATTTATGAGGATGATGACAAGCGGCAACAAACTAATTTAACTCACATATCATATTCCTTTGTGGTCATTGCCATTTCTATTTGGGCTTTCTTTTTTGGGCGATATGTGTTTTTGGACTTTGGATACTTCATACTTGTGTCATCCTCTCATATTTACTTGCTTTTCAACTTCAACTAGGTACATCTTTTTGTTAAATGTATGGAACTTTCCCCAGTTAATTCGATATATATTGTAAAGCAAATTACATGCGGTTTAACCCACGAACCCGCCCAAACCAAACCGAACCGGTTCAGTCCGGTTTGGTTCGGTTTAAGTTCTTCCTTCATGCCAAACCGAACCGAACCGACCCGCATAATGAAGTGCGGTTCAGTTTTTGGATCATGGTTCAACCCGCCCGAACCAACCTACGAACACCCTTAGTATCATGAAATACTCTAGTCACCTCTTATTATGTTGAATGATACCTGAAAATCTGAGATAAGCTCCACTCTCAGATTTCTCTCATGAAAGTCTGTGACTAAGTCATTCTTTGTGCTGGTAGTTAGTTACTATTTCCGCACCTCCTGTTATTTTTATAGAAAGCATAAGAAATTTCTAGCTAAACACATGATACTATGGCCACCAGAGAATTGCATAATGCATGTGCTAACTTGGAAAAGTCTTTCCATTCATGTTTTTTATTTATCATGAACACTACTGCATCTGTTTGAGTATAGGCACTCCACGAAGGCTTCTACACTTGATAGCCTTATTAATTGCTCTTCACAGTACATATGAACCTGATCCATGGATTCTTGATAGGGAATACATAATAGTATTGCTTATGTACACTACTTCCATTGCAATTATGATGTATGCATAACTTCTAGGCTGCAATATTTACAAAATCCTGATTGATGACAGGAATGAGGAACTACCTGCCTACATCTACCATGTCAAAAGGAAGATTATTGCCCTTCCATTCCTTAACACTGTATTATGCAAGCTGCAATTTATTATCTGAAATGCACTAGATTGTCTGATCTATTATCATCTAATAAGAGAGAAGCANTCCATGGATTCTTGATAGGGAATACATAATAGTATTGCTTATGTACACTACTCCCATTGCAATTATGATGTATGCATAACTTCTAGGCTGCAATATTTACAAAATCCTGATTGATGACAGGAATGAGGAACTACCTGCCTACATCTACCATGTCAAAAGGAAGATTATTGCCCTTCCATTCCTTCTGAAAATATTAACACTGTATTATGCAAGCTGCAATTTATTATCTGAAATGCACTAGATTGTCTGATCTATTATCAATCTAATAAGAGAGAAGCATGTCGTTTGTGTATTTCATATTTTGATGCATATCTCATGCGAAGATTCAGACCTACAAGTTGTAGAAATTTTACTACCAAGCTACAAAATGCTTGTTCGCATAAGCTTAGACTTCTTTATTAAGCATGATTGTTACATGCATATAACCTTTTATTGTCTGTTAACTATGTTTTTAGATCCCATTGATGATTTACAATATTCATATATGGATATATCCGCAACAATGCTCAGTCCCTTCAGAGCACTTTCTAATTATATAATGTGTACCCACACACTATAATTCGTTCTTGAATGGCTAGGTACTACAACAAATGAATAGAAAGGAAGATAACGGGACTCATCCCATCTCCAAGTGCAACAATTGCACATCACATGTAAGCTGAAAGGAGTAGAACTGCTTCTCAAGAATAGAAGCCACCAATTAAGAGCCTGTAGCCACCTTTGAGACTATGGAACCACAACTAATAAAAAAGTGGAAACTAGGAAAAGCAATACAACCTCCAATCAGAGGCATAAAGCGAGATGCACGTTAGTGAATCGAACAAGACAACCCACTCAAGAGAACAAGACAATTACTCAAAGTAAAGCCAACAGTCAAGAACCCCCAACATACAGCATTATGATTCTTATCTTTACTTTCCATTGATCCCACTTATCTTATTTGAGTAATCATAGCAGCCGTGGGAACAAAATTTTAATTAAACATGAGGTATTGACACATTTTCTATTTTAATGAAATTATGAGGCAGAAAACACTAAAGGCAAGACCGTCTAGAGGATGTTAAACAAAGGCTTGGCTATGCCATGAGACTAGATCTAGCCCCCAAGTCCTCCAACTGTCCATAGGACGTTAAGCCAGGGTGCGGCAGAGCCATAAAGCCCCTACAGCCCCAAACCGTCCATAGGACGTTCAGCCGGGGTGTAGTAGAGCCATAAAGCCCTCATAGCCTTGAACCGTCCATAGGACGTTAAGCCAAGGTGCGGCAAAGCCATAAAGCCCTTGTAGCCCCAAACCGTCCATAGGATGTTAAGCCAGGATGTGGCAGAGCCATAAAGCCCCTGCAGCCCCAAACTATCCATAGGATGTTAAATTGGGAGACGACAGAGTCATCAAGCCCCGTAGCCCCGAAATTGCTAGCATGGAAAAAGCAATGATGAACCAAACTGGGGATGCAAACATTTAGCACACACTTATCTTGATCAGTAAGATAAGGGTCTCTAGCAATCTTTCTTGATTAATGCCATGGCCTGTGAAAATTTTACATAACATCCGATGCCTACATTTACAATCTAATTTGCAAATGATGTTACTGCTTGATGGCATGACTAAAAAATCTAGACCAAAAGAATTGAATACCAACAAAAAAAAATGTAATCAAGCAACGAACTCAACACATAAAACAATAACATTCTATCTACAACGAATGAGCTAACTAATATGGAATAGTTATAACAAAATCTTCATTTGGCCATTGAGAAAATGCGAGAAAATATGCAAGAGAAATTAAGAAGAAAACTTAAACCACATAGATTTAGTTAGAGAAGTACACACCGGGTTGCCAAATTTCACGCCAAAGATAGAAACTTACCAAAAAATTGTCACCAAAGATTGTGCAAATGGCAGTGACAATGACACAAAGAGAGAGCTGAATTGGGAAATAAGAGGGGTAATGGGTGTCATTTTACAAAATCATTAAGGACATTTTGTCCAAAAAATTCTTGACTGGTCATTTTCATTTTGGCTTTTGCAGATGAAGTTTTGGAAGCCATGAATGTAGGCTTCTTAGAAAGCAAACTTTTGGGTTTTTAAGTGCTTTAGCTTTAAACTCAAAAGTCTAACCAAACACCACAAAAGAATATCAAAAGTATTTTTATGTGAAAAAAAAAAAGCACAAACAAACAGGTCCTTACTTAGTTTGCTAATTGAGAAGCCTAACCTATTTATACTAATTTTCCTCATTAATAGACAATATAGATTATTTCAAATGAACAGTAGGAATTGAGCTCTAAAAGCCTTCCACATATTTTCTTTTAAAATATCTAAAAAATATATTTGTATATATAAAAAATATTTAAAGAGAAAATTAATCATATATTATACATATTAGTACTTTTTTAACATTTTCTTTTTTTATATGATTTTTATTTTTAACATTTTCTTATCTTTTGATGTTGACTAAATCTTTTCTTTATAAATTTGACCAAACTCACTCAATTTTTTTAAGGGGTCCATGCTTTTTTGTGAAAAAAATAGGGGATTTATGTAATATTTAAATTTATTTATCTCAATACCCTAATTTTGAATGATGTCACTAATGTCCATGATTAGGGGACTCGAGTGGCATCTCATGTTAGGTGACGCCAGTGGCATCATCTCCTCTGCCAGGTTTAAAAAAAATATTAAAATATTTAAAATTTGAGTATTAAGATAAATAAGTTCAAAACTATAATATTGTGCTAAATAAATTCAAAAATACATTATCCAGTTCAATTAGGCTATTTTTACATTGAGCAATTTAGTCCTCATATTTACTAAAAATTTGCAATTTTTGTCCTTCACCATAGCACGTCTAATTATAAATAAGATTTATTGATGTGGTATTGAAATTTTTTTCTAATTAACCATTAATTATTCAGCAAATTAAACTAATTCTATCTAAAATTACAATTAAGTAAATGAGGTTTCTTAGATACTTTTAGTATTTATGTAGTATGTTATACTACATAGGAATAATCAATAAATGAATGACATGTGTACAAATTACCTGTTTTTAAGTTTGTTTAAAAAATTAAATAAATTATATTTTATATGTAATAAAATATGAAAATTATGTATACTTGCCACGTCAGTGTAGTATGACATACTTACGTAGTATCATAGAATCCCGGTTAAGTAAAACGAGCAAACAAGCAATAGAACGATAGAGAAAGAGAACAATACAGAGAAAAGCCATAGGTAGAGTACGCAAGAATATTGAATACAACCGAGGGTGGAGACAAACAGAACGATAGAAAGAAAGAAGAGAGGGTAGAGGGAAAGGGTATCGAATAAAGATGGAGAGAGCAAGAAGAATAGAAATAAAGACCTAAGTTAGGAGAAACAGAGCAGATCGAGAAAGAAGAATTGAAATTTCAGATTTGGTGTGTGGGTAATCCTTTGTCTTCTTACTTCTAGGTAATCCTCTGTCTCCTTTATGAATATGTGTGAAGTATGCTTTTATTTCTTGCATGTTGCTTTCCCTCAAGTCCCAATTTACTCTCCCATTGTTGCGAGTGGTATTTGAGAAAAAGCTTAGGTGCTATGGCGTTGGTGGGGGCAACTTTGTTATACGATATATATAGCCATTGAAAATTATTTCATGTTGTGGTGCAAATGAACCCACATTCACATCCTTGTACATGGATCTGCCACTGATGAGATTGAACAAGCTTTTAGTGAACCTAACGTTGAATATGAAATTAGGCTTTGATCCCTCCCGGAGTTTGAGATTGTAAGTGCCTTGTACCTTAGCCAATTACATCACTGAATTTATGTATCTTTAAATTCAATCATGTTTATTTGTGGTAGACAATCCGTAAGTATTATTATAAGTCTTCGTGCAAGCTTGTGGCATACGCTGACCTTAGAATGAGGTAGTCTTCTCTCACCCTAAACTTTTTTTGAATAAAAAAAAAAGGTATGGTGCAACCTTGGGGTTGAGTTTGCTAGTTATGACCTCCTTATCAGTGTTCTTAATGACTAGAACCAGGTTAATGGGTTCAGTTATTGGTTGCAAGCCTATAGTTGCTCTTACATCACAAGCACTAGGTTCTTTCACTTCTTTGGAGGCTTCAACTTCATGCATTTTTCCATCTTGATTAACAACACTTTCACACTCCAACGGTGATATGATGGAGGCAAATTGGCTGTTGTACCCAAACTTTAATATTGCCCATGTTATTCCTCCAGCAAAAATGGAAGTGTCTCTTTTTGGAAAGTCAACCATGGGTATGGTAGAGGCACATTGGTTACCAAGTGAAACTAAGATTCCATAATGGAGTCTTGTTGGAAGAACTTGGTCTTTAAAGGTAAAGGGTTATGGCTTAACAAATTGCTTGGTAGATTGTTTGGGAACATAATTATAGGTGCAAGCCTTTTGGTTAAAAGAAGGAATGGGAATGTCTTTCCCTTTGATCATGCTCACGTGTGGAGCCACATCATTTTTTGTAGTAATCGGGGCAAATCATCCATGCATAAATACACAACCACTTAAAGGGGTGTCAGTGTCTGTCATCTGAACTTTAACAATATATCCAACAACAAAGTGCCTTTAATGACACCATTAACCATTTTCCCCACCATTGCATCATCACAATCTTCAGTCTCAACTGTTTCTTGGCTTAAGTTCATTACATTGACAAAGCCAAGCAGTACAAACATGTTCTCCCACCGAGCTGCACTTTCTTCCTTATGTGGTAGGCCACATTTTCGTTTCACTAGAGCAGAGCTTGATCCATGATTATATTGGTTCATCTTGCAAAATGACGGCTTGATCGGGTCTATAGATAATCTACTTGCAAACTATAGAACTGCCTTGGTAGGCTATTACATCATTGATCTCTTTATCTTTAAACTCAGTCATGTTTATTTGTGGTAGGAAATCTGGAAGTATTACTATAAGCCGTTGGGTGCCTTGGAATGATGTGGTATTCTCTTCCCTAAAATTTTTTTGAATAAAATAATAATAATAATATGTTGGAACCTTGAGGTTGAGTTTGCTATTGAAATGTTTAATTAATTATTTCAACCTCTAATTTGGTCAGTACAACTATCTAAGAGGAAATAAATACTGAAAGAAAATTACTAATTTGGTTTGGATATATTGATTTTTGTGACCAATAATCTCCAAAAGTGGTAATAGAGTGTTGTACATCCACAAGATACTCAAATACTGTCATTTTCAGTAACTTATCTATATCTTTTTCTTTAGATATTTAGTTTTTTTGCATTTCTTGATCTAAGTTATGAAAGTTCAAAGTTCTTATAATATTTGGAATTTGAAATTTTGGCAGGATATGTTGATTTTCTTGAAATTGCTTATACTTACAGTGTGCACAAATGATAGGCCATGAAGAGCTAGCCAAGAAATTCGACCTTAAAATGCTTCATGCCATTGGTATGCCTTTGTTTCTAAGTTCTATGTATGTGTTTTTTGTAAGTTTACAAGTCTAATAATCCTTTTTGCATGCATGACAAATTAAATGTAAAAATAAAAATAAAAATGAGAAAGCCATTTAATGAATGGACACCCTGATCCAATCACCCTCTCTGAAAGCCACATGTCCGCATAAGAGAATATCCTTTTTCCCCTCTTGGGAGAGGAAGGGAGGGAAGAATGTGTGTACTCAAGTCTAGTAATGTTTCCATTAGCTGTATTTATTTTTTAAAGATTTATTACAAAAGTAAATCAATAATAGCCAATATGTTTTTCAAAATATTCATTAAACAATTTGAGGAAGAAAATTTTCATGAGACTATCATAATACCTCAATGATATGAGGTCTAAACCGAGACATCAAATCTCCGCCCATTTATGTCAAAAAGAAGGGGAAAAAACCAATGATAATACCTCAATGAGATTTATGAAAGTTCAAAGTTCTTATAATATTTGGAATTTGAAATTCTAACAAGATATGTTGATTTTCTTGAAATTGCTTATACTTACAGCGTGCACAAATGATATGCCATGAAGAGCTAGCCAAAAAATTCGACCTTAAAATACTTCATGCCATTAGTAATCCTTTGTTTCTAAGTTCTATGTATGTGCTTCTTGTAAGTTTAGATGTCTAATAATCCTTTTTACATGCATGACAAATTAAATGTAAAATAAAAATAAAAATGAGAAAGCCATTTAGTGAATGGACACCCTGATCCAATCACCCTCTCTGCAAGACACATGTCCGCATAAGAGAATATGCTTTTTCTCCTCGTGGGAGAAGGAGGGAGGGAAGAATGTGTGTACTCACATCTGGTAATGTTTAAATTAGCTGTATTTATTTTTAAAGATTTTTTACAAAAGGAAATCAATAACAACCAATCTAATTTTAAAAATTTGTTTATATGTATTATCTTACAATTCAGATATTCATGACACAACTTGAAGAAGAAAATTTTCACGAGACTATCATAATACCTCAATGATATGATGTCTAAACCGAGACATCAAATCTCCGCCAATTTATGTCAAAAAGAATGGGAAAAAAGACCAATGATAATACCTCAATGAGATTAAGGTTATTATCAAAATTTAGACCAAGACATCATATTTCCTATAATAATAATAAATAAAAAATACCATTGAAGGTAATTTTAAATGAGCAATGAGACGAAAACACTCAATTCTCTTACCATATTTAATTGGACAATAAAAGAATAGGCTTGACCCATAGATCTCCTCAATTCTCTGTCTGCTAAAGTGATCTTTCACCGCCTCTCAACCATTAAACTTCCAACACATTATATAGTGCACTTAATTAGGTTGTGGAATATGAGACAAAACACTCAATTCTCTTACTAGATTTAATTGAACAATAAAAGAATAGGCTTGACCCATGGACCTCCTTAATCCTCTGTCTGCTAAAATGATCTTTCACCGCCCCTCAACCATTAAACTTCCACACACATTATATAGTGCACTTAATCAGGTTGTGGAATATGGAAAAAAAATTTGAGACGTGCCAAAGCCTATAACCTATTATTGTCTCCCCATAGAAGCTTTTATAATTAGGAATAGGCTTAAGTCGGGAAAAAACCTATATATATGAGAGTTATTATTAACAATTTTACTAAAAAATATTGGGACCACATATGTGGCATTAGTATTTTATGGTATAATTGTAAATAATAGCTCTCTTATGGGTATTTTCCGCTGCTTTAATACTAACCCTAATTATAAATAGTGTCTCTAGGATGAGAGTGATAGATCTTAGGCTTTAGCGCCATCTCAAAACTTTCCCCTTGTTTCACAACCCAATTAAGTGCACCATATAGTGGGCTGGAAGTTTAATGGTTGAGGGGCAGTGAAAGATCACTTTGGCAGACATAGGATTGAGGAGATCCATGGGTCAAGCCTATGCTTTTATTCACCAATTAAATATGGTAAGAGAATTGAGTGTTTTTGTCTTATTGCTCATGAAAAATTACCTTCAATGGTCTTTTTTTTTATGTATTTATTATTATTATATGAAATCTGATGTCTTGATAATAATCTTGATCTCATTGGGTTATTACTCTGTATGAATTGGTCCTTTTCTAAAGATTCCGTCTCTTCCTTTTAACAGTAAGAGGTGGTGGAGATATGATGCTATTTAGCCTTGCTTGATTTTATTTGAAGTCAAAGGTATTACCATTCTGACGATTCTTGTTGTTGATTCAATTGGAACTATAAGGTATGTATAAATCACAAGTCTCTTACCATATTGTCGATGAAGCATTTTGATCATAAATCTCATTGAGTTATCACTCTGTATGAAAATTACCCTCATTGGTCCCTTTTCTTTTTTCCTTTCTCCTTTTGAACAGTAAGAGGTGGAGATCTGATGCTATTTAGCCTTGCTTGATTTTATTTGGAGGCAAAGGTATTACCATTCTAAAGATTCTTGTTGTTGATTCAATTGGAACTATAAGGTATGTATAAATTACAAGTCTTTTCCATATTGTCAATGAAGCAATCTTGATCATAAATCTCATTGAGTTATCACTTCATATGAAAATTACCCTCATTGGTCCTTTTTTTTTTTTTTCCTCTCTTCCTTTTAACACTAAGAGGTGAAGATCTGATGCTATTTAGCCTTGCTTGATTTTATCTAGAGGCAAAGGTATTGCCATTCTGAAGATTCCTATTGTTGATTCAATTGGAACTATAAGGTATGTATAAATCACAAGTCTCTTACCATATCGTCAATGAAGTGATATTGATCATAAATCTCATTGAGTTATCACTTCGTATGAAAATTACCCTTATTGGTCATTCCCCCCCCCCCCCACTTTCTTCCTTTTAACAGTAAGAGGTGGAGATCTGACACTATTTAGCCTTGCTTGATTTTATCTGGAGTCGAAGGTATTACCATTCTGAAGATTCCTATTGTTGGTTCAATTAGGACTATAAGATTTATATAAATCACAAGTCTCTTACCATATTGTCGATCAAGCTTATGGTGAGATGGTGTTGAAGATCTTATCGATTGTTATCAGACGAGTTTTGTATACACTTAATCATGTCTTCGTATTTGTCAATGTTTTTGAATCTATGACATGTTAATGGCTTTGGAGTTGAATGCGATGTGTTTGGTTATATCGATTATGAACTCCTTGTTGGATGTTGAACTTTATTACATGCCACATACCTTTGGATCTATAGCTCCTCCCCCATTACAAGTTAAAAGAGAGTGTGAAAACCATGCATTTTAAACTTCTAGGATTTATGTAAGTGCAACTTACCAATAAGAAAACTATTGAAGTATGTCACTGCAATTCTTAAGAAGGAACTAAAGCATATGATAACAAGTTTGATGATTTTCACATCACAGTAAAGGGTAATTGAGCTTGAATTACTTGTTGGATTCTCCCTTTTGTTTGTTGAAAGTTATTGATTATAAGGCTTACTCCATTTCCTTAGACTACAAATGTTCCAAATGTGAGCCACTGGTATAATGATGCTCCATTATTTAAATAACTTCAGAACATTTTCTACCTATATTAATCTATTTAGTGGGGCACAGATTCCTAATTATTTGGGATATGTTGATTAACATATAAACTATAATGTTGACTTGCAAGAAATATTAATTAAGATTCCTCTATCATTCTGTAAGAGGAATCATATGTTTCTCAGATAGGTTTTATAGAGCATTATAGTATTGGTTCTAGAAATTTTTGATGATCTTACATCATATGTTCTATTCTATTTTATTATGTGATGGCCATTGTTTCTTCTGGTTAACAAGAATTAGGCAACAACTGGACTAATATTTTTTAATTCCTTTGAATTGTTGCTTTGGGATCACTTCAGGTTTAATCTTAACTAGATCATTGTTACTTCTTAACTCGTAAATATTGGGTTAAATCATTTTCATTCATAGGTATTAAGTCTCTAGTTTGTATTATTAATTACCTAAGTAGATGTTGTCTCATCTTGGCTTTAACTATTCTTCTCTTAGCTTGAAGTTAATTAATAAAGCTAGATACAATGTATGCACTTGCTTTAATATGTACATGTTCTTATTGTTCATACATGTGATTGCCTTTGTGATTTCTTTAAATCAACAATATAACTGGAAGGCAGTTCTATCATTTGCAGGTAGTTTATCTACACACCCGTATCTATTTGTCATTTTGCAAGATGAACCAACAAAAGCATGGATCAAGCTCTGCTCCAGTGAAACAGAAACGTGGCCGACCATGTAAGGAAGAAAGTACAACTCGGCGGGAGAACATGTTTGTACTGCTTAGCTCTAGCAATGTGATGAACTTAAGCCAGGAAACAATCAAGATTGAAGATTGTGATTATGCAATGGTGGGGAAAATGGTTAATGGTGTCATTACAGACACTTTTGATGCTAGATATCTTGTTAAAGTTCAAATTCCTGACATTGACACCCTTTTAAGTGGTTGTGTATTTATACCAAGACGATTTGCCCCGATTACTATTGAAAATGATGTGGCTCCACAAGTGAGCATGATCAAAGGGAAAGACATTCCCATTCCTTCTTTTAACCAAAACGCTTAGACAGATAACTCTGTTCCCAGACAATCTACCAAGCAATTTGTTAAGCCAAAGGCCTTTACCTTTGAAGACCAAGTTCTTCCCACTGCCCATTCTGGCATCCCAGTTTCACTTGGTAATCAATGTGTCACTGCTATGGAACTCATGACTGATGCCTCCAAAGAGGTGAAAGAACCTACTACTTGTGATGTAGGAGCAACTGTAGATTTGCAACCAATAACTGAACCCATTAACCTGGTTCCAGTCATTAAGAACACTGTTAAGGAGATCACAACTAGACAACAGGCTGTGATTCCTGTCAATATGCTTAATGAATTGATTCATGATGAGCCAAAGAACTCAAATATTGAACTCAACCAAACCTTGTTATCTGTTGAACCTAAATTCATGCCATCTGAACATATTAGTAAATCTTTGGTGGAGAAACAGGCCTATCCAAAAACAGATATACTACACAAGACAAAGAAAAAACTTGGCATTGAGACTCCAAGAGAAGCTAATAACTCAAACTCAATTGGAAGACCAAGTGGTGACATTTTTTACAAGGGATCAAACCTTGCACTGGATACTGGTGACCCTGCAATGTCGTTTGAGGGTGAGGTTGTTCCTTTTGAGTCCAAGTTTGCATCTAGAGGATATGATTTCCTGGAGAAGAGTGGTAGTTCTTCTGGTGGCGTTGCTGACCTGAATGCGAATCAACCTAATGAATCTTTTGTTAATTCAGTCAAATCTGAGAACCGGATTGGAACAGAGACTATTCTCGAAAATTAGTACTAAAGATGAAGATGGATGAGGCACTATGGCATGGATAACTGTAGGCCTTAGAATAAACTCATGGTAGTCACCTGTTCTGACTTAGTGTTATTGGAATTGAGCGGACAATTATTTAGTCTTACTAGTTTCAAGTCTCTAATCTTGGTTTCTTGTATTGTTCTTTTGTCTGCTTTCGTTTCATGTTACTGTTTGAATAAATGAGAACTTCTTGCTTTATTCTCTAAAGATAGGGCGGTTTAATGGTGCTAATTTCAACAGTTAGGTTCTTCTTCCTTCACCTTTTTTATGGATTTAAAATCTAATATGTTAGTGTGGAATTGTAGAGGTGCTGCAAGTATTGGCTTCCTGGGATTATTTCAGGACCTTGTTCACATTTATAGTCTCTCCTTTGTGGCTCTTTTGGACACCCCTATTAGTGGTAAAAGGGCTTATTCGTTTAGCAGAAAGTCTATCCTAGACTCTACGTTTTAGGTTGAAGTTAGTGATTTTTCAGACGATATTTGGTGTCTTTGGGAATTCTTCAATTTGGCAAGTTACTGTGCTTCATTCTGATAAGCAATTGGTTCATTTACGGGTGCGTTGTAAAAATGAGGCTTCTTGGTTGTTGACAGTGGTATATGGCAGCCTAGTTCCTAGCTTGAGGATGGAACTTTGGCAAGAGAATTAGAACTATACATGCATCGGTTTATGGACCTTGGTGTATTGTTGGTGACTTTAACTCCCTTCTTCATCCTTTAAAGTAGCAAGGAAGGGCTGAAGTTCACATGGGTAGTTGCAGAGCTTTTCGTGAATGTCTTGAAGATTGTAATCTTGTTGATGGTGGTTTACAGGGGGCTAACTTTACTTGGCAACGAGGAGGAACCAGAGAAAGGCTTAATAAAGTTGTTCACAATTTGGAGTGGCTGCTTACTTTTGAAGAAGTGATTGTTATTCATCCTCCTCCCTTCAAATCGGATCATAATCCCCTTTGGATTCGGTTTGATGGCCATAGACAAAGTCCTAAGAGCACTAGACCGTTTAAATTCCTTGTGGATTCATCAGGATTTTGATGGTTTGGTCCAGCGAGCTTGGGATATAGATAGTAGCTGGAGTAACAATGTTGACAATTTTACTGCTTTGGCTAAGAAGTGGGATTTTGATGTTTTTAGGAATATTGCTTGTAAAAAGCAGCGCTTGCATCGGCGTTTATAGGGTATCTACAGTAAGCTTATTCAAGGCCCAAATTTTTTCCTTGAAGACTTACAGACTAAGCTTTGGAAGGATTACAAAGCGGTGCTTAGAAAGGAAGAATTGTTATGGGCTTAGAAGTCTCGGTCTAAATGGATTAAATTTGGTGATAAGAATACTAAATACTTCTATGGCACTACCATTATGAGGCTCCGTAGAAATAAAATTGCAACCTTGAAAAATGATTAGGGAGATTGGGCTGATGGTGAAGGAGATCTCTGTGGTATGGCCACCTTTTTTTAAAAATCGTTATCAGGATGAAGGGTTTTTTTTGTCTCTTTCTTGATTTCAAGTTGTTTTCCTCAAACTTTAGAAAGGGATCTCACAGCCCTTAGTGCTAGTGTCTTTAGAAGAAGTTTGGTCCTCTCTTTTTAGTATGGGTGGAGTTAAAGCTCTAGGTCCTAATGGGCTTCAGGTGCTCTTTTTCCAAAGTCAATGGAAAGTGGTTGGCCCTTCTATACTTTCTCTTATTCAACAAGTTTTTGTAGATCCTCAAAGAATTAGGATGATAAATAATGTTTTTATCTCCCTCATTCCTAAAGTGGATAGTGTTGAATCAATTAAGTAATTTAGGCTTATCAATTTGTGCAATGTGGCTTATAAGGTGATCACTAAAATTATAGCAACAAGGTTGAAGAGAGTTATGCTTTATATTATCTCTCCAAATTAGTGCAGCTTCATTCCTGGATGTCAAGGTCAAATAATATTATTATTGCTTAAGAAGTTATACATAGTATGCATATTCAAAAGGGCAAGAAAGGCTTTATGACTGTTAAAATTGATTTAAAAAAAGCTTATACAAAAATTAATGGGAGTTTATCTGATGATCTTATTAATCTCATTTGGCATTGTGTCTACACAGCTTCTATGAATGTGATTTTGAGTGGTGCTACCATAGAGGATTTCTCCCCTTCACGGGGCATTCGGCAAGGTGACCCCTCTCTCCGTATCTTTTTGTGCTTTGCATTGAAAGGTTGTCTTATTTATTTAATTCAACTATGATTGGGGATCTATGGAAGCTTATTTCTTTTAATAAACATGGGCATGTTCTTTCCCATCTCTTGTTTGTTGATGATTTGTTTCTCTTTGGAGAAGCGTCCATAGATCAAGCTAAGATAATCAATAGCTATTTGAAGCTATTTTGTGATAGCTCTGGGCAAAAAGTGAGTCTTAGGAAAACCAATGTTTGCTTTTCTAGAAATGTTAATCATTCAAGGGGGCGAGAAATTGCTAATAAGCTAGGTTTCAGTATCACAAGTGACCTAGGGAAGCATTTTGGGGTTCCTCCTTTTCACAAACGTAGCAATAAGGCAACTTTCAGTTATATTACTGAAAAGGTGATGCATAGGTTGAGTAATTGTAAAGCTAAGACCCTTTCTTTTACGGGGAGGCTTACCCTCTCTCAGTTGGTTATTTTTGCTATTCCTACTTATGCCATGCAGACCTCGTATATTCCCCTCGACATGTGCGAGGAGATTGATAAGTTGAACAAAGGGTTTCTTTGGGGTTCTTCTTAGGAGCAGAAAAAAAAATCCACCTGGTCAATTGGGACACTCTGTGTACAACAAAGGATAATGGATGCTTAGGGTTGAGGCATACTAATTACGTCAACACAACTTTTATGATGAAGATTGGGTGGGAGCTAATCAACAAGCAAGATGACTTATGGGTTAGAGTGCTTCACAGTAAGTATAATTGTGGGAATGATTTACTCCCATAAGTCTGGCAGAGATCATCCTGTTCTAACCTTTGGATGGGGGTTTGTAAGTCTTGGCCGAAGCTAGAGGAGAATGTTATGTGGCGGTTGGGTAATTGGCAACAAGCTAGATTTTGGTATGATAAATGGGTTCATGGGCTGCCAACTCTGCAAAACCTCACTTCCAGACAGCTGAATAACTTTGAAAAAGAGGTGATGGTAGATCATTTTACTACCAATGAGGGTTGTTGGGATTGGCCGAAGCTTGTTGGCCTCTTGCCTAAAAATGTGTGTGATCACATTGTGGGTCTTAAGCCACCTAACCCCCATCTTAGGGAGGATTTGATCGTTTAAGAGCACTTACATGATGGACACTTTGCAATAAAGTCAGCATATAATTGCTTGGCTGGTCTTCAGTTAGACACCCATTCAAATGTGTTAAAAAAAGCTTTGGAGGTGGGAAGGACCTCGGAGGGTTAAAACGTTCCTCTAGCTCGTGCTTCATGGCAGTTTACTCACTAATAGTTTAAGGCATCGTCGTCATTTAGCAACTAATCATGTGTGTGCTAGGTGCGGTAAGGAACACAAGTCTATCTGATTTCCTGAAGAAGAATTGTAGTGATTTTGGTGGTTTTGCTGACCTAAATGCCAATCAACCTAATGAATCTTTTGTTAATTCAGCCAAATCTGAGAACCTGATTGGAACAGAGACTATTCTTGAAAATTAGTACTAAAGATGAAGATGAATGTGGCACTATGGCATGGATAACTGTAGGCCTTAGAATAAACTTATAATAGTTGTAGACATTATTTTTGGTCGGGTAAATTTTTTTTTATCCAAAAAAAAAATGCATATATCATTTTTATGAATTTTGTGATCTTGGGCTTAGGTTTCTAATAAAAAAAAATCTATCTTTGTAAAATTCATGGGTATAGTCCAACTTTTCTATGAGACCCATTTGATTCATTTTTATTTATAGTACTTTTTTTATTTTTGTAAATTTAAAATATTTTTTAAAAAAATATGTTAATAAATAAGTTATAAAAAAAATGAAAAATTTGCTTTTGCATCATGAAATTTACTTAGACCAATGAAATGCAAAGAAAAATTTTCATAAGAATTTGATTAGTTCAAAATTTAAAGGCGACATGAAGATATTTTGGGGGTAAGGGTAAATTTGGAAGAAGAAGAAGAGGAAAGTGAGGGAAAGAGTAAAAAATAAAAAGATAAATAGCCAAAGTAATAGAGAGATTTGCGGAGGGAGGAGAGGAAAAGAAGAAGATATTTTTAGCTTAGAAAAAAATAAAAAGACAAGTGAAAGCATGAGAAAGAAAAAAGAAATAAAAAAAAAAAGAATGAGAGGGGACCAATAGATAAAAGAGCAAAAACAAAGGAAAGTGACGAGTACCCAAGGGGGTAAGAGCTAGAGAAGAGGAAGAGAGAACGTGAGTGGGAAGGAGGAGAAACAAAAGAGAAATAAGAAGTTTGTGTTCAAGTTTTTTCTTTGAAAGATAAGCTATTATCTCATTCTTCTATTTTAGTTCTTGTTTTATATTAAGACATTTTTGTTTATTTTCTTTTACTTTCTAAGTTCTTATCTATTCTCCCTCTCCAATGACCCATTAGATTAAAACTATTATATTCAAAATAAAATAAATAAATAAATAAAGTATGAGATGTTACTCCATTTTTGTTGCTAACCTATATTTTTGTGTATTTTTTTAGTTTTTTTTTCTATCTTCTTTCTTCTCTTGTGGTTATCTATTTATTTTGTTGATCATTTAATATATTTATTTATTCTTCATTTTTTTGCTATGGTTATCTCTAGTCCCCTTCTATTTTCTTATTACATTGTTATTTCATCTTTTTAGTTATGTTTATTATTTTTGGTTTATTTCTCTTTTTTAATTTTTTTCTTTCATTTATGCTTTATATATATATATATATACATTATAGTCATCTTCATATATTGTTATTTTCTTATTTTATTTTATTTTATTTATCTTTTTTTGTTTTCTTTTTATTTAATTATTTTTTTAGTCTCTTTATATATACATCTTTTTATTTTGTTTCTTTCATGTATTTGTTATTTTACCTTATTTATTTATTTATTTATTTATGTTCTTAAGTCTTCTCTTTCTTAATAATCTCATTGTCATTATTTATTTTTATTTACGTATTAATTTTCTTGGCCTTTTTGGTTATATGTTCTTCATTTTTTTTTTCTTTTTGTTGTCTATTTATATATTTTATGTTTTTATTTTATTACTCTTTGGTTATTTTTCTATTTAAATTTTTTAATTATTTTTTTTATTATTAGTATTCATTTATAGATATATTTTCTATCATTTTTTTATGTTCTTCTAATCATTATTTTGGTTGTATTTATTTCGGTTCTTTATTTTTTTTTCATTCCTTATTCTATTTTGTTGTTCCCTTTATTTATATATCCTATTTATTATTGATTTTTGTATATTTTTTCAGATTAATTATTTTTATTATTTTTTTTGTTAAAATATGGCTGTTTATTTTTTTCATTGTTTTTTTTTTTTGTCATGTCTCTGGTAGCACTTCATTTTGCATTTCTAATTTCATCTATGAAGCTCCATCTTATTAAAATCATAAGACATATTTCTTTTAGATGTATAATTTTCAAAAATTTTGCATGTTTTCATTGCTCCCAGTGTTAACTTGAATTCGGCTGTTTTATTTTGTCCTATTGTTGTTGCCATGTCTCTGGCAAGGCTTAGTCTTTTATCTCTAATTTGAACTATAAGGCTCCATTTTTCATGAATTTTATCTTTTTAGAACCATAAGACATATTTATTCTAGATGTATAATTTTCATAATTTTTACATGTTTTCACTGCTCCCAGTGTTAATTTGAATTTGGTTATTTATTTTGTCCTATTGCTAGTGCCATGTCTCTGGCAGGGCTTAGTCTTTTGTCTCTAATTTGAGCTATAAGGCTCAATTTTACATGAATCTTATATTGTTAGAACCATAAGACATATTTANTTCTAGATGTATAATTTTCATAATTTTTGCATGTTTTCACTGCTCCCAGTGTTAATTTGAATTTGGTTATTTATTTTGTCCTATTGCTAGTGCCATGTCTTTGGCAGGGCTTAGTCTTTTGTCTCTAATTTGAGCTATAAGGCTCAATTTTACATGAATCTTATATTGTTAGAACCATAAGACATATTTATTCTAAATGTATAATTTTCAAAAAATTTGTATGTTTTCATTGCTCCTAGTGTTAATTTGAATTCGACTATTTATTTTGTCCTATTGCTAGTGCTATGTCTTTGGCAGAGCTTAATTTTTTGTCTCTAATTTAAGTTATAGGGCTCCATTTTACACAATTCTTAATGTTAGAACTATAAGACATGTACCTTCCATGTGTGAAATTTTCAAAATTTAAGTATGTTTTCCTTATTCTCGGAGTTAATTTGAACTTGATTGATTTATCTCTAAATTGATGCTTGTGTTTTGTATGAAAAAGTGCAAATTTGATACTATTTTGAAAAGAATTCTAACTTTGTTTCTAGGTTGTCTTAGGATTAATTATTTGTTGTTTAGGTATGAATAATTATCTTGATGTTAATTCCATGACTATGCTAAGATTTTGTTTCTCTTGATGATCATGCTATCATTTTATTTTATTTTATTTTTTTACCTTTTTTTTATTTCATTTTTATATTTCAATTTTTTTTTACTAATAGTTACTACTTCTGGTTATATGAGTTTCATTCTATTATGGGTAGTAGTGAACCTATGTAATATGTAAGTGGATTCTTTTTTCCCAAGTTCAGAAATGTGAGGCCGATATGAATCCTGAAGCAATGATACTTTTTTCTTTTATTGGATGTAATTAAAATTCTTCCACCCCAATTGGTTGTATCATCATGCATAATATTTAGGGATTATGGTTANTTTACAAAATTCATAGACCTTTTGTCTATCATAGAACGATAAGACTGACTCGGTCCTATATAGAATAAATTTTTTTTATCTGACCTGGACAAAGATAAGTGTTACCCCGACGGGCACAATATGTGATGAATGGGTGGAAGGATTTTGAACCCTTTAGAATTCATGCATGTAATTTATTTTCTGTCATTGATTACTAAATGTAAATTTAAAAAAAAAATAAATAAATAAAGTATAATTTTTTGTCACATCTTGTCTTATTCTTTGCATAGTTAATTTAGGGTAACCATCTCTAGATAGATAGTGTAGGGTGCCTAACACCTTCTTCATGCATACACAGACTCTTTGGTACGTAGACCTTTAAAAATAATAAAATAAGAAGGGTTTCCAATTGTATCCTATTTTCTAAAACAATTGGTAGCGACTCCTGTTTTTCTTAAATTCGATCAACCATTCGCGTCGCGGCTACCCCTCGAGTACGTTGTGACAATTTGGCGACTGCGCTAGGGACTGGTTAGAGAGTCAAGCACAGTAAATTAGCTATGCAAATCATATGCGCCCAATATGTGTTTTATTCATTCTAAATTTTTTCTTTTCCGTTATTTTATATTTGTTGTATTTATTTTTGCTTTTGTAGATAGCCTTAGTTTGTTGCATATGCTTCTCTTTTATTTATAGTTAGGGTGGTTTGAGTAAATTTTTGGTTGAGGTATCTTTACTCCTCCCGTACATTGAGCACTTACACTAACCCTACACACTACTCATCGGCTCTACACCTTGGCCACATTAAACCTAGGATTAGAAGGGGGCCTAGTGTTATTATAGGAAGGTTTATCCTTCTGTAGTTTACATGAAAGTTTCCGCTTCGATTGTGGATCATTCTACTAATTTAGGTAAACTGAGAGGCTGTCCCCAAGTAAACTAGGTTAGTAGTGTGTGATCTTCATCATTCTGATGGAGGCAATCTAAGGACTTGACCTTTTTAGGATTGATAGTTCCATTACCAAACTATGCACATTATATAGCCATAATGCTGTCCAATTTAGGTTAGAACCTGGCCATTAGGCTAGAAATCATAATACTAAGGTGACCTGTCTATCTAGGACAATGAGAGAAACATCCATTTTCTTTCTCTTTATTCTTCTACTTTATTATTTTATGTCAATTATCTATTTTTCATCTCTAATCCATCCTCCTGATACTTTTTCTTCAAATGTTAATTTTCGAACATAGATTGTTAGCATGGCTTCTAGTGATCCCGTTTTCAAGCAACCTTCTAGGGCCTTTATGAGGGACGCTCGGTCACAACAAACAAAAAATAGTGACAGTCTCCCAGAAAGATATAATAGTAATCTATCAGAAAAGCTAAAGATGGTCATAGACATAAATGATGTATTTGATATTGGGGCATTCATCCATAAGATTCTCCTTGGCGAGAAAGACCCTTTTTTTCACTCACTATTCTAAGATGATAAATCTGGTAAACATCAAAGTACAAGAGCTAGCTCTGATTGTCATGGTAAATTACTATGATCCATCTTATTGGTGTTTAACCTTTAAGGACATAGCCCTCACACCGACTTTAAAAGAATAAAGCCATATGTTGGGGATGTCTTTGACTAAGAGAAGCAAGGTGTACACTTTTAGTAAGCATAAGGTGGCCGATGATAAGGTTGCTGAGTACTTTAGGGTTAGCAAGCAAGAGTTACTAAGAGAGAGGAAGGGCATCAAAGGAGAGACTTATGTGTGGCTCATGTATTTCGCAAGAAGGAGTGGGAGAAGTTATGCTGACTATTGATTGTGGTCATATTTGAGCTAGTGCTTTTTTTGAGTAATAAGAACTCAATTAACCATGAAGCGATAGACGTCTTCCATAAGTTTCTCTGCAATTGTGTGAATCTCGTCCTGACCATTCTATCTGATACTTTTTTATCCCTTAATTGGTGTAGAAAGAGAGGATGAGGCAAATTAAAATGTTGTTCCCAGTTGCTGTATGTTTGGTTATTTTGCCACATTCTGGGAAGACAATTTGATTGCATGAAAATATATGTTCGGATTGAAAATCTTCTCCAAAATTTTCATATGATGAAGCTATCTAGGGAATAGAATAGACAAAAATGGTTGGAAGACTTCGATAAAGCAAATGAGCAAACTGTTAAGTAAACTATACCCTTAGTTGGGGGTTTTGGCATTTTCACTAGCTGTGGAGAGTTCTCATGTGTTCCGCTCATGGGAACTCGTGAGTGTATGGCCTATACTCCTCTCTTGGTGCTTCGTTAGTCTGATTGTTGATAAACACATTTTTTATACAATAGTTAACTCTTATTTTTAGTCTCTTAAACCTCTTTTGGACTGATTTGATTGGGCTTGGGGCCATATTTTATTAGTTGGGTTCTAATTGGGTTTAATTGTGTTTTTCAGCATTATTGTAAATTTTAAACTGTTTTTGTATTTCGGGCATAACTTGAGTTATAGACATCTGATAATCTTAAATCTTACCTTTTAGGAAAGCTTAGAGAATTATCTACAAGTTTGATTCAAAGCTCCAAAGCTAATTCTGATGTCCAGCAGGTCATATTTAGCTTGGAAGTCATAAAAGAGATGTTGTCACTAGATCCTAACCCAGGTAAAGATATTGGGCCATAAGTTGGGCTGTGGGTGTCTTCTGGACACGAAACTAATACCATTGGAAAGATGAGAAATAAATATTCAACTCTTGTGAATACTGCTTCTCCAAAATATGACGTTTTGATAGTGTTATTACCTCTCAAAGTCAACTGATGAGTCCAAAGAGCTGTTAAGAGTAAATTGGGTCTAACTTTCTCATCCCAGGCCTAATTAAGCCCAAACCAGGGCCCAATTAAATCTAAGAGCCAGAGGAATAATTCTAACCTAGGGGTAATCTTAGTATGCAATTATTTTAAAGGGTTATAAGTAGGTTAAGGAGGCAGACGTGCAAGGGAGTCCATTCTAGACAATTTTTTCTTGCTTCTTTTCTCTCTGGCTATTTTCTTCATTTTTTCTATAATGGATTCATGTCTCTTATTCATTGAGAGCTAATCATTTAGATCAATTCAAGTTTTGACTGTTCTGAGTATTAATTCTGAGATTCTACTTTAATTGTCATTTATTTAGTGATTAATCAACTTATTTCCTTCCTTTGCTTAATTTTGATTTGGGTTGCTTAATTCGGATTTGAATGTTCATATGATAATTGCTTAATTTCATATGTTAAAAGAGAATTGTAAAAATTAAACAATATTTCTAAGCTTTTGGACATATTGTTTAACCTTGGTTGGATTCTAGACTTTAAGTTAATTTGGATTAATGGATGCTTAATTCATTGAACCCTAATTAACCGAATTATGGATGCTTATCCAGTAGAGACTCTTAGATCACTTAGATGCTTCTTGATGTGTTCTAAGGCCAAGAATTAGGTTAATTACTGAATGAATCTTTTGTAATTAAGAGACAGACTATAATCAAAATTAGTTGATTTCTTGGATTAATTGCTTTGTTAAAGTTCGGTTTACTTTATGTTGATTACTTTCTATCGATTACTTTCTGTTGATTACTTTTTGTCGATCACTTTCTGTCGTTTACTTTTTATTGATTACTTTCTGTCATTTACTTTCTATTGATTACTTTTTGTCGATTACTTCATGTTGATTACTTCTGCAAATCAAACCTACTGTTAATTAAACTCCCTAATTTGATTCTCTAATTAGAGTAGTCCAATGGTTTGACTCGGTGTTACTTTATGCTGCAAGTAGCTTTGGTGAACCGGATATAAATTCACTAATTTGATTAGCCTTGACAGCTCATTAGTCATCTGTAATTTATTCCACAAACATATGAGCTTTCGGAGATTGATTTTGAGTATAAAGACCAAATGGATATGGATAAACTTTGGAGGATCATCCAAGTTTGGAAGTATATGGCTATTCATGAAGAGAATTTTAGCCTAGTGGGGAGGCACATTGAAGTGGAGTATAAGAATTGGTCTCAGTTTGGAGGAAAAAATTTGATGACACCAAAAATGATTTAACATGCACATCAACCTTTGTTTGAAGATTCTAAGACTGATCAAGTAGTTAGAAAGCTGTTGAAGGTCAAAGAAATGGATGGAAAGCTATCAAAAGTCGAAGAAGATAAGCAAAGGCTGAAAGAAGAGAATGCCCTGTTGCTACAAAAAATGAGAGAAATGGAGGCACAATATGCAACTCAAAAGCTAAAGAGAGAGGTAGCCCACTATAAGGGAGAATAAGTTAAGTACAAGAAGAATGTCGCATCTTTAAAAAAGGAAATACAACAAGAGAAGGATATTCATGGACAACATGTGATTAGCCTAGAGGAAAAGGTTCATGAAGCCAAGAAAAAGAGGCTTGAAGCGAAAGATGATACAAGATCAAAAGGCAAACAATGCAATGATTTGAGTTTGCAAGTCAATGACCTCTAAGATGAAATAAAGCAACTAAGAAGTGAGGTCGCCTACAGAGGAGATGTGGTTGTTCATTGGGGAAAAAAGCATAGAATGCTTATCGAGGGGTTGCAATTCCGAGCTGAAACATTGCATCGACAAGTCTTGGCGGCCAAAGGAACTCTTAATCCTTGTTTGAAACCTATCCATGAGGTTTAAAAATTGATAGTTGAATGTAAAGAGATGTTGATTAACATCTATGGGCTGAACTAATTTTATGTAATCTCTTCTATGAACATTTATGTATTGAGAAGCTTTCAAAGGCCAATAGATTTTGAATCAGTGAATGTAATGGAAGAATTTTTGTTTCGAATTGCTTTCGCTTGTTGTGTAAAAGTGCTTATTACAACGAGTTACATTTTTTTGCAAGATTCACTTAGGTTAATTAATTTTGTAGGGAGCTCTATGCTTTTATAAAATTGGTTAATTAGAGAATTCTAAATGAAGGCTTGAAGGAAGGATAAGAGATTGTTTCTTATGAGGGGTAATATGCTTTCACGAGATTCAGTCACACTAATCTCTCTTATAGGGAGCTATATGTTCTTATAAAATAGATTAGTCACTTTTTTTATCACGCCAATNTTTTTGCAAGATTCACTTAGGTTAATTAATTTTGTAGGGAGCTCTATGCTTTTATAAAATTGGTTAATTAGAGAATTCTAAATGAAGGCTTGAAGGAAGGATAAGAGATTGTTTCTTATGAGGAGTAATATGCTTTCACGAGATTCAGTCACACTAATCTCTCTTATAGGGAGCTATATGTTCTTATAAAATAGATCAGTCACTTTTTTTATCACGCCAATTAGAAAGTCTGAAGCTATGCTAACAATTCGTAAAAAAAAAATCTAAATTTTAGTTATTGTGCATTATTTTTTATTTTCTTATTACTCTTGATCTTTATTTTTTCAGGAGATAATTCATAATTGATCGTTCAAAGAAACTTAAGCTCAATAAAAAATGCTCAAAAGTCTGAAACTAAAAGGGGTGTCTGAAAGCCTAAGCAACATTGCAATTTCTCTAATTTCTCAAGCAGCTCCGTTTTTACCATTGCCGTCTAATGAGCCAGTTTCTTCAACTTCCCAATTGACTCCGATATGGGGTATGCCACCACATATGATGGCTCCCACATCTACCCTTATGCATGAATTTGATCCAAACTCTACAATCTCATCTATTACCCAATTGTCAAACACCCGATACACCATGCTACCACCACCTACGATTTTAGCTACGTATCCGATTGAAATTGTCTTCAATCCAAACGAGAATCAAGGTGGTGTTTTCACTTATACACACCCAATTACTTATCACATCCTTAATTCCAATACCCAAAATCCACCACTAAGCATGCAAATTGAGAAAAGGGAGTGAGGGGTATGAGAAGGAAAAGCAAATGTCTGAGCAAAAGGAGAAATTGCTAACTCTTGAAGAAAGGATTTTTAGATATGGAAGAGAGTAATTCTTTTGGTACTGTGGGGATCAAGTAGTTGCGGTTGACTCCTAGCATGTCGATCCCGAGAGATTTTAAGCTTCCCAAGTTTCAAAAGTATGATGGTACTAGGAACCTAAAGTTTCACCTGATATCAGACATTACTGAGATGACCGCTATAGAGGAAAATGAGATGGTGATTATTCACTTCTTCCCTAAGAGTCTAACTGATACTGCTTATAATTGGTTCATAAATCTAGACTGTACCCAGATATAGAGTTTGACAGATTTAGTAGATGTCTTCTTGAAGCAATACAAGTTTAACTATGATATTGCTCCAACAAAAGAGCAATTGAAGAGTGTAAAAAAAAGACAGTTAAGTCCTTTAAAGAGTATGCACAAAAATGAAGGATTTTAGCCTCAGAAGTTCAACTTCCACTTATTGATTCTGAATTGTGCACTATCTTTCTTGATACTCTTAAATCTCCATACCTTGAATTGATGATTGGTTGCCCATTTCATGATTTTGCTGATATAATCAAAGTTGAAGAGCGAATAGAAAGCCTTGTAAGGTTAGGAAAGTTGCAAGGTGCTAATGTTGAGAGTAATGATTCTAGCCAAAAAAAAAGAAATTTTCAAAAGAAGAAAGAATAAGTAAACAGGGTACAAACACTAGGGGCACCTCAATACTTCTAACCTAGAGCCCTACATTATTCCACAAACGCTGTTTTCTCACCTTCGTACCAAGTTAACACAATTCCCCTACCTTATTCATAATACACATAAAATTCACTATCATCCCCAATACCATTTGTTCCAAATTACTAAGCCCCTCCACAGAATTACCCTCAAAACTACCCAACAATGCGTCCACCCACTAGGCCAAATTATCAAGGTTATAGCAATTAACCCTGTCCCCTTTTTAAAAATAAACATTTTCCTCAAATTTTCATAACCAAAGCTGAATTATTCAGGCAATTGTATGATGCCCACATAATGGCTCCCCGATCTATAAATTCCCTTCAACCACATTTCCTTTATTGGTATAACCCAAACTTCAAATGCGAATATCATAGAGGTGCAGTTGGGCACTCAATTGAAGATTGTCTTAGTTTTAAACATAGTGTGTTGTATTTGATTAAACAATGGTGATTAAGCTTAAAGAGATTGGAGCCAAACACAATGTGGACTTTAACCCTTTGCCCAATCATGGGACAATGGCTGGTGTGAATGCCATTAGTGGAGAAATGGAGGGAGTTAGAAAAATTATTGATTTTAAGATTCCTATGAAAATGATGTGCGAGAGCCTAAAAGCAACTGGGTATGATTTGAGTGTTCATTGTAAATGAGTGAATGAAGAGGATAAATATAATTGTGAATCATTCTGTGAACATTATCAAAGTTTAGGCCATGACATAGAAAATTGTTAGAACTTCGAACGTCAAGAAAAAAAATTGATTTTGCTAGGTGTTGAGACTTGAAAAGAAAAACAGTGTTGTTAATAAGGAGATCAATGTTGTAGAAGATGAGCCAAAGGTTTTCAAACATTTTATTCTTAAGGTATTGTTGAATCCACAACCTAATTAGGCACAACCAGATGTCATCATACAAGTGCCAACCCATTTTCCTTATGAGAGTAATCATGCAGTGCCATGAAACTATGGGATAAAGGTAGTATTTACTAAGGAGAAGACTCTGAAGAATTGTTTCAATGAGTTGAATTTGAAAAAGGAATGAGAGTCGAGTGCTATTACCAATGTGGCAAGAATTGGGGGAATGACCAAAAGTGACAGGTGTTATCTTCTGGAGGAGATAGAACACCAAAAGAAAGAAAAATGGAAGGTTGTGGTTGAAGGAAAAGATCAAACTCTAGCCAAAGGATGAAACAATCAAAAGGGTTGCATAGAGGAAGAAGAATTTTTGAAAATAATGAGATATAGTGAGTATGATATAGTCGACCAAATGAACTCCAACTCGTATTTCACTCTTGTATCTAATTATGAGTTCAGAATCCCGAAGAAAAGCCTTATAGAAATTCTTAGATCAAGCTTTATGTTCATCCAGATATCACTTCAGAAAAGTTTGGGAATATGGTGAGCTTTATCCAAAACATCAACATGATTTCTTTTTCTAATGAGGAACTTATGCCGGGTGCAAACAACCACACTAAGACCCTTCACATTACTCTGAAATGTGTAGGATATATAGTGGTGAAAGTTCTGATTGATAATGGGTATGTCCTAAATTTTCTTCCTTATTCAAACTAGCAGCATGGTGGTGCGAGCTTTTGATGAAACCAAAAGGGAAGTGCTTGGGGATATTCCCCTTCAGTTAGAAATTAGGCCTAGCAAGTTTGATGTCTCTTTTCAAGTAATGGACATAGAACTTACTTACACAATGCTAGGCCATGGATACATGCTGTTGGAGTAGTGTCATCTACTTTACACCAGAGGCTGAAGTATATTAATGATGGAAGGGTAATAACCGTTAGAGGGGAAGAGGAGATGCTTGTGAGCAAACCCAGTTCTTTACCATATGTAGAATCAGTAGAACAAGCACTGGAGTCCTTTTTTCAATCCTTGGAATTGAACTAATGCAATGAGAAAATGTCACAAGAGAGAGGGGATGTTAACCAAGTGATAGCAATAATCATGGAGAAGAATGACTTTCAAATGGGAAAAGACTTAGGGGTCAATCTACAAGGCATTAATGCCCCTATTTCACTTCCTGAAAGTGTTGGCAAACAAAGGTTGAGATATGAGCCTTTAAAAGATGAGCTGCTAGGATTGCAGAGAGACTGCCAAATAGGAGAAGCAAGAATTATCCCTCATCTTCGAGAGACTTTTACTCCTAGGCCTGTGCATACCGTGAATACCCTAGAAGGCCATCATGAGAGAAGCTATTGGATCTGGTCCTACTGTAATGAGGAACAGTTGAGCAACTAGGAGATGAAGCTAGTGTCAGATGTAGTTTATTTTGAGTAATAATTATCTATGATGTTTTATTTTCATGTGACTGAAATCCAAAGTCATTTGAACTTTATTATATGATGTATTTTGCCATATTTTATTTAAAAATTTTAATAAAGTAGTTTTTTATGGAGCTTGTTTCTTTTCTATTTTCATTTTTTGACGTTTGTCATTTTACTCCTACTCTTTTCTTCATTTATTGATCATTGTCATATTTTTAATTTTTGAGGAGTTTTGTTAGCATGGATCTATTGTCTTAAGACGAGGCTCATGTATGTTTGATAATTGATTCTCATATTGAATTTGATATGGACGGTTATGACTTTGATAAGAATATAAAACTTTTTGATAAATTTGCAAAAATAGTCGAGTCATATGAAAAAGCAATAATCCCCTATAATGAACAAATTCAGATTATAAATATGCGCATTGAAAATAAAAATAAAGAGTTAAAAATTATTGATAACCCAAAAAAAGAATAAGAAATCGCTCTCTTCAAAGAATAAATGGATGTTTTTTTATTGGTCCTATCAAGACATGTCAAGTCTCGATCTTGATATTGCGTCTCATAAAATTCCTTTGTATCCAGACTGCAAACCATTCAAATAGAAGTTGAGATGAATGAGACCAGAAATGTCTAGTAAAGTAAAGGAAGAAGTAATCAAGCAAATAGAAATTGGATTTTTAGAAGTGTCTACTTACCCAGAATGAGTTGTTAATATAGTTCCAATGCTTAAAAGGGATGGTCAGGTGAGAATATGTGTGGACTTTCTGGATTTGAACAGGTCTAGTCCCAAAATTGACTTCCTTTTGTCTCATATAGACATGTTTGTTGATAATATATCCAAAAATCTTCGATACTCATTCATGGATGGATATTCGGGATATAATCAAATTTCAATGGCTGAGGAAGATAAAGAGAATACTACGTTTATCACGCAGTGGGCCACATACAACTATAGAGTATTGTTGTTTGGGTTAAAGAATGTGGGAGCTACTTATCAAAGTGCTATGGTCACATTGTTTCATGATATGATGCACAAGGAGATTGAAGTGTATGTGGATGACATGGTGGCTAAGTCGAAAGAAGGAGAACGTCATGTAGATATACTTCGAAAGTTGTTTGAAAGGATGAGGAAATACAAGTTGAAATTGAATCCCGCTAAGTACACTTTTGGTGCGACATCGGAAAAACTATTAGGGTTTATTGTTAGTGAGCGAGGGATTGAAGTAGACCCAGACAAAGTCCGAGCAATCCGGGAAATGCAACCTCCAAAATTAGAAAGAGAAGTTTAGAGTTTCTTTGAAAGGCTTAATTACATAGCAAGATTCATCTCAAATCTCACGCACATCTGCGAACCAATTTTTAAATTACTAAGGAAGAATAACCCAAGCAAATGGGATGAAAGGTGTCAAGGGGCATTTGATAAAGTTGAAAAGTGCTTACTCAGTCCCCCCAGTGCTTGTACCTCCGACTCCATGAAAGCCACTTATTTTATATATGATTGTGTTTCATGAGTCAATAAGGAGTGTGCTAGGGCAACACGATTAAAGTGGAAGGAAAGAAAATATTATCTATTACTTGAGTAAGAAGTTTACTAAATACAAGACAAAATATATCCTGATAGAACAGACTTGTTGTGCTCTAGTTTGGGTGACTATTAGACTCTGACAATACATGATATACCATACTACCTGGCTCATCTCCCGTATGGATCCAATCAAGTTTCTCTTTGAAAAACCTTATCTTTCGAGATGGTTAGCAAAATGACAAATTGTTCTTTCTGAGTATGACGTGATGTATATGACTAAGAAGACAGTAAAAAGGAGTGTAATTACTGATCATTTGGTTAAAAGCCCCATTGATGATTATCAACCCATAAAATTTGAATTCCCAAATGAGGACATTCTTGCAACTGAAAAGGAGAATAAAGAAGGAGCAAGATGGAATATGTACTTTGATGGGGCAGTAAATGTGTACAGAAAAAGGATAGGAGCTGTGATTATATCACCGAAAGGGGAGTAATTCCCAATAGTCATCAAGTTGGAGTTTGATTATACTAATAATATAGTCAAATACGAAGCTTATGTGAGGGGTTTGCAAGCAATCTTATATTTAAAAATTGGCACTTTGGATTTTTTGGGGATTCTACACTTATTATCTATTAGGTGAAAGGAGGATGGCAAACTAGAGATCTAAAATTAATTCTGTATCAAAGGTATTTGACACAGTTGATTGAAAATTTTGAAGATATTACTTTTTTCCATTTAACTCGTGACAAAAATTAATTTGTTGATGTCTTGACAACTTTGGCAATAATGACCAAGCTCAATTATGGAATAATGGTGCAGCCAATACAAGTGAAATTAGAAGATAAGTTCGCCTACTGTTCAAATGTAGAAGAAAAGTCTAATGGTCGTCCTTGGTATCATGATATCATGCAATGCATCAAACTCAAAGAGTATCTAGCTGGGACAAATGAAAATGATAAAAAGACTATCTGATATATGGTGCTAGGTTTCTTTTTTAACGAAGATACTCTTTATAAAATAAGTCATAATGGCACGCTCTTGCGGTGTGTTGATGCGAAGGAAGCTAATCATATTCTAAGCATTGTTCATGATGGAATATGCATCACTCATGCAAATAGATGGCTTGAAAAGTCTTAAGAGTTGGGTATTACTAGATGACAATAGAGATAGATTGTATTAATTACTTCATAAAGTGCCATAAATGTCAAATTTATGCGGATCGTATTAATGCTCCACAATTTCCTCTTCATAATCTGGTAACACCCTAACGGTTCTCAATGTGAGGAATTTATGTCATATGATCCATTAATCCACAGGTTTCTAATGGGCATCATTTCATCTGGTGGCAATCGATTATTTCACAAAATGGGTGGAAGCAGCTTCATATGTGAAAGTGACTCAAAGAGCAGTTGCTAAATTCTTGAAAACGAACATTATTTGTCGATATGGGTAGCCTGAGAGGATCATCATATACAATGCTCCAAATTTAAATGGTGCTGAAATACAAAAGTTGTGCAGCCAATTTACAATTTAAGCATCACAATTCATCACCCTATTGGCCACGAATGAATGGAGTTGTGGAGGCTGCTAACAAAAACATCAAGAAAATAATCGAGAAGATGGTGATAACTTACAAATATTGGCATGAGATGCTCCCTTACGCATTATATGCATATCGTACAGCTGTTCGATCTTCGATTGGGGCAACACCCTATTCTTTGGTATATGGCATGGAAGCTGTTACTCCTATAGAAGTGGAGATTCTTTTACTTAGATTTTTTATGGAAACTGATTTAGAGGAATCGAAATGGGCGAGAGCTAGATATGACCAATTGAACATGATTGAAGAAAAGAGATTGATTGCTATTTGTCATTGATAATTATACCAGTAAAAGATGGCCAGGGCCTTTAATAAGAAGGTTTGACCTCGGGAATTCTAACCATGGGATTTGGTGTTGAAGAAGATCTGATCACATCAAGAAGATGCTCGAGAAAAATGGGTCCTAACTCACGAAGGGCCGTACATGGTTAAACATGCATTCTCAGGTGGAACATCAATCCTTACAAATATAGAAGGTCAAGAGCTTCCTGGACTTATAAATTATGATGCAGTCAAAAGGTATTACTCATTAAAANAAAAAAAAAAAAAAAAAAAGGAAAGAAACACGTTAGACCAAAAACTCGAAAGGGCAATCTAGGCAAAAATTAGGGCATTCAAAATAAATAAATAAATAAAAGATAGAGAAGCCCGCTAGGCTGAAGACTTGAAAGGGCAGCTTAGGCAAAAATTAGGGCATCAAAAGGCTCGTTAGGCTGAAAACCTTAGAAGGCGATCTAAGCAAGGGGGATATATAGAACAATACCGGAAAGCAAAGTTGAAGCTTGATGACACCAAGGGGTTCATGAAAGAAGTTGGATGGTTGCACTCTATCACCAAAGGGTTAAATGTTCGCGTCAAATGAGTATAAGTGCTAGCCAATACAATATGAGAATCAATAAAATTGGACATTAAGGAGCTAAAAATTGGGATAATTTTTTTTTCTTTTCGATCTGTGCGGCTTGTGCATTCATCATCTCAAACTATGTGAACTTTGATTCCTCTTCAAGAATACATAGGCACCTACTTGATAGGACGAGTCCAATATCATAAAATTCTTATACTGGGAAAATTTTTCCTTCCATGTATTAATGATACACCTCAATTGATTTTGTTTCCTTAAAGAGTGTAATCCTTTACTTATTGTTAAATAGAAGAAGTTGGTTCATTGAATTAATTTCTTTCTATTTTTTACATTTTGCTCCATTTTCTTAAAATGACTGAATTATTGCTTTAAATAAAGTATGACTAGATTGTTCATAATAACATATTCATTTATTTTTAAAAAGACCTCACTGGCTTGACTTTTAGATTTTAGAGGAATGCAAATTCCTAATCATAGTAGGGTTTCAGATATAAAAGAGTTGATAGGGAGATAAAAAGAAAGAGGATGAAAATCGAAGAAAGAAAAAAGGAAATAAACAGAGAAAAATTAGATACAGTATAGTCGAAAGAAGTTCGGAGTTACCCATTTTAAGATAAAAAGATAGATGGTTTCAAGAAGACAAGAAAAATCAAGGGTCCTACGGGAAAGAGGCGCATATGAAAGATTTGACCTTTTGAAAGAGTAGATTTTGATTAAGTCATATGTTTCTTAAGATGATCAATTATATTTTATCTTGACGCCACTAGGTATGTTACAATTTCCTACCAATTTAAAATTCATGTCAAACTTAAAGTTCCTGCCAATTTATAATTTCTCACCAATTTTTGTTGTTGTCAATTTCAAGTTCTCGCCAATTTAAAATTTCCAGCTAATTTACAAGTTCCAGCCAATTTAAATTTCCTGCCAATTTAAAGTTTTATGCCCATTTAAAGTTCATGCTAATTTACAATTTTCTACCAATTTAAATTTTTCTGCCAATTTATAATTTCTTGCTAATTTAAAGTTCTTGCCAATTTAAAGTTCCTGTCAATTTACAATTTCTCTCTAACATAAATTTTTCTGTCAATTTAAAATTTCGTGCCAATTTAAAGTTCCCGCCAATTTAAAATTTCTAGCCACTGTAAACTTCCTGTCAATTTAAATTTTTCTACTAATTTAAAGTTCTTGCCAATTTAAAGTTCCTGCCAATTTACAATTTTTCGTTAATTTAAAGTTTTAGCTAGTTTTCAAATTCCTACATGTTTTAAATTTCTCGTTATTCTTTAGATTCGAGCACTAGCTCTTAATATTTTTTTTCTCGGACAAAATACTTGTCTTTTATCTTTACATGTTTCCTATACGAAAACGTGAAAAGTAAGAACTTAACACGTTGTTTTAATAGAAAACATGTAAAGATGGACAACTTTAGACATCATTTTTGTCTGGGTAAATTTTTGTTTTTGTCCAAAAAAAAAATGCATGCATTATTTTTATGAGTTTTGTGATCTTGGACTTAGGTTTCTAACAAAAAAATTTATCTTTACAAAATTCTTGGGTATAACCCAACTTTTCTATGAGGCCAATTTGATCCATTTTTATTTATAGTATTTTTTTTTATTTTTGTACATTTAAAAATTTTTTAAAAAAATATGTTAATAAATAAGTTACAAAAAAATTAAAATTTGTTTTTGCATCATGAAATTTACTTAGACCAATGAAATGCAAATGAAAGTCTCCATAAAGATTTGATTAGTCCAAAATTTAAAGGTGACATGAAGATATTTTAGAAGCAAGGGCAAATTTAGAAGAAGAAGAAAAAAAATACAAAAGTGAAGGAAAGAGTAATAAAGCAAAAAACAAAATGCCAAAGTAATAGAGAAGTCTACGGAGGGAGGAGAGGAAAAGGAGAAGATATTTTTAGCTTAGAAAAAGACAACAAGGTAGGTGAGAGCATGAAAAAAAAAATAGAATGAAAGGGGACGAATAGATAAAAGAGCAAATGCAAAGGAGAGTAAGGAGGACCCAAGAGGATAAGAGTTAGAAAAAAAGAGTGAAAACAAGAGAATAGGAAGAGAGAACGTGAGTGAGAAGGAGGAGAAACAAAAGAGAAATAAGTGGTTTGGGTTCAAGTTTTTTCTTTGAAAGGTAAGCTCTTCTCCCATTCTTCTGTTTTAGTTTTTGTTTGTTTATTTTCTTTTACCTTTCAAGTTCTTATCTATTCTCCCTCTCTAATGATGCATTAGATTGAAGCCATTATACTCAAAATAAAAAGAGTAGGAGACATTACTCCATTTTTATTATTTTTCTATATTTGTGGTGTATTTTTTTGGTTTTTTTTTTTCTATCTTCTTTCTTCTCTTATAGTTATCTATTTATTTTGTTGTTCATTTAATATATTTATTTATTCTCCATTTTTTTTGCTATGGTTATATCTAGTTCCCCTTCTATTTTTTTATTATATTGTTATTTCATCTTTTTAGTTATGTTTATTTTTTTGGTTTATTTCTCTTTTTAAATTCATGTATTTGTTATTTTATCTTTTTATTTATTTATGTTCTTAAGTCTTCTCTTTCTTAATAATTTCATTGTCATTATTTATATATAAGGTTAAAGTAGGGAGTGAAAATAAGGTCTCTCTCGCCAAANATTTAATTTTTTTGGTCTTTTTGGTTATATGTTCTTAGTTTTTTTTTTTTTCCCTCTTTGATGTCTATTTATATATTTTATGCTTTCTTTTTATTACTCTGGTCATTCCCCCAATTCTTGCCACATTGGTAATTGCGCTCGACTCTCCTTCTTTTTTCAAATTTAACTTATCGAAACAATCATTCAAAGTCTTCTCCTTAGTAGATACTACCTTTATCTCGTAGTTCCATGACACTACATGATTACTCTCATAAAGAAAAGGAGTTGACACTTGTATGATGACTTCTAGTTGTGCCTAATTAGGTTGTGGACTTGGTAATACCTTGAGAATGAAATGTTTGAAAACTCTTGGCTCATCTTCTACAACATTAATCTCTTCATTAATAACATTGTTTTTCTTTTCAAGCTTCAAAACACCTAGGAAAATTAATTTTTGTGCTTCACGTTTGAAGTCTCAATAATTCTCTATGTCATGGCCTGAACTCTAATGATGTTCACAGAATGATTCACAGTCATATTTATCTTCTTTATTCACCAATTTAAAATGAACACTTAAGTCATACCCAGTTGCTTTCAAGCTCTCCCACACCATTTTCATAGGAATCTTAAAATCAATGATTTTCATAACCTCCTCCATTTTTCCACTAATGACATTCACACCAGCCCTTGCCCCATGATTGGGCAAAGGGTTAGAGTCCACATTTGGTCTAGCTCCAATCTCTTCAAGCTTAATCACCCCTTGCTTAATCAAATACAACACACTATGTTTAAAACCAGGGCAATCTTCAATTGAGTGCTCAACTACACCTCTATGATATTCACATTTAAAGTTTGGGTTATACCAATGAGGGAAAGGTGGTTGAAGGGGATTCGTAGGTCAGGGAGCCATTATGTGTGTATCACACAATTGCCTGAATAATTCAATTTTGGTTATGAAAATTTGGGGAAAAGGTTCATCTCTAAAATGGGGACAAGGTTGATGCCTGTAACCTTGATAATTTGGCTTAGTGGGTAGACGTATTGTTGGGAAGTTTTGAGGGTAAAACTGTGGAGGAGCTTGGTAATTTAGGACAAATGGTATTAGAGACGATGGTGAATTTTATGTGTATTGTGTATAGGTGAGAAAATTGTATTAACTTAGTACGAATGTGAGAAAACAGGGTTTGGAGAATAATGTGGGCCTCTAGGTTTGAAGTATTGAGGTGCCCCTGGTGTTTGTCATAGTTTACTTCTTTTTCCTTCTTCTTTTGAAAATTTCTTTTTTTCTAGCCAGATCCATTACTCTCAACATTAGCACATTGCAACTTTTCTAACCTTACAAGGGCTTCTATTCTCTCTCCAGCTATGATTATATCAACAAAATCATGAAATGGGCAACCAACCATCAATTCAAGGTACAGAGATTTAAGAGTATCAAGAAAGATAGTGCACAATTCAGAATCAATAAGTGGAGGTTGAACTTCTGAGGCTAAAGTCCTCTATTTTTGTGCATACTCTTTAAAGGACTCATCCGTCTTTTTTTACACTCTTCAATTGCTCTTTTGTTGGGGCAATATCATAGTTAAACTTGTATTGCTTCAAGAAGACATCTGCTAAATTTGTCAAACTCTGTATCTTGGTACAGTCCAGATTTATGAACCAATTATAAGCAGCATCAGTCAGACTCTTAGGGAAGAAGTGAATAATCACCATCTCATTCTCCTCTATAGCGGTCATCTCAGTATTGTATGATACCAGGTGAAACTTTAGGTTCCTAGTACCATCATACTTTTAAAACTCGAGAAACTTAAAATCTCTTGGGATCGACACATTAGGAGTCAACCGCGACTGCTTGATCCCCACAACACCAAAAGAACTAGTCATTTCCATAGCTCAAATCATTTCTTCAAGAGTTAACAATTTCTCCTTTTGCTTAGACATTTTCTTTTCCTTCTCATACCCCTTATTCCCTTTCTCAAATTGCATGCTTAGTGGTAAATTTTGGGTGTTGAAATTAGGGATGTGATGAATAATTAGGTGTGTGTAAGTGAAAATACCACCTTGATTCTCGTTTGGATTGAAGGCAACTTTAATCGGATGCATAACTAAAATCGCAGATGGTGGTAGCATGGTGTACCGGGTGTCTGACAATTGAGTAATAGATGGAATTGTAGAATTTGGATCAAATCCATGCGTACGGGTAAATGTGGGAGCCATCATGTGTGGTGGCATACCCTACATCGGAGTCAATTAGGAAGTTGCAGAAATTGACTCATTAGACAACAATGGTAAAAACGGAGCTGCTTAACAAATTGGAGAAATTGCAATGTTGCTTGGGCCTTCAGACGCTCCTTTTAGCTTTAGACTTTCAGTGAGCAATTTTAATATTTCATCCATTCGGCCATTCATTCCATCTAACTTAGCCCAAAAATCTCTATTATGATTTGAGTCCCTTTCATGACTGTGATGGTTCTGGACCTTAGTACAATTGATCTTTTGATTGAGCATTTTTTATTAAGCTTAGGTTTCTTTGAACGACTAATTATGAATTATCCCCTAGAAAAAGAAAGATCAAAAGTAATAAGAAAATAAAGAATAATGCACAACAACTAAAATTGAGATTTTTTTTTTACGGATTGTTAGCATGACTTCAGACTTTCTAATTGGCGTGATAAAAAAAAGTGACTGGTCTCTTTTATAAGAACATATAACTCCCTATAAGAGAGATTAGTGTGACTGAATCTCGTGAAAGCATATTACTCCTCACAGGAAACAATCTCTTATCCTTCCTTCAAGCCTTCATTTAGGGTTCCCCAATTAACCAATTTTATATGAGCATAGTTCTCCTTACAAAATTAATTAACTTAAGTGAATCTTGCAAAAGCATGTAACTCCTTGTAAGAAGCACTTTTACACACCAAGCGAAATCAATTCAAAACAAAAATTCTTCCATTACATTCATTGATTCAAAATCTATTGGTCTTTGAAAGCTTCTCAATACATAAATCTCCATAGAAGAGATTACATAAAACTATTTCAGCCCATAGATGTTAATCAACATCTCTTTACATTTAGCTATCAGCTTTTCAACCTCAGGGATAGGTTTCAAATAAGGATTAAGAGTTCCTTCGGCCGCCAAGACTTGTCGATGCAATGTCTCAACTCGGAATTGCAACCCCTTGACAAGCATTCTATGTTTTTGTCCCCAATGAACAACCACATCTCCTTTGAAGGCGACCTCACTTCTTAGTTGCTTTATTTCATCTTGAAGGTCATTGAATTGTAAACTCAAATCATTGCATTGTCCGCCTTTTGATCTCGCATCCTCTTTAGCTTCAATCATCTTTCTCTTGGCTTCATGAACCTCTTCCTCTAGACTAATCACATGTTGTTTATGAATATCCCTCTGTTGTTGTATTTCCTTTTTTAAAGATGCGACATTTTTCTTGTACTTAGCCGATTCTCCTCTATAGTGGGCTACCTCTCTCTTTAGCTTTTGAGTTGCATCTTGTGCCTCCATTTCTCACATTTTTTAAAGCTACAAGGCATTCTTTTCTTTCAGCCTTTGCTTCTCTTCTTTGGCTTTTGATAGCTTTCCATCCATTTCTTCGACCCTCAGCATCTTTCTAACCACTTGATCGGTCTTAAAATCTTCAAACAAAGGTTTATGCACATGTTGAATCACTTTTGGCGTCATCAAATTCTTTCCTCGAAACTGAAACCAATTCTTATACTCCACTTCAATGTGCCTCCCCACCGGGCTAAAATTTTCTTAATGAATAGACTTATGCTTCCAAGCTTGGATGATCCTCCCAAGTTTATCCATATCCATTTGGTCTTTGTACTCAAAATCAATCTCCGAAAGCTCATCTATTTGTGGAATAAATTGCAGACGACCAAATTGGCAAAGCACCAAGAGAAGAGTATAGGCCACACATCCACGAGTTCCCATGAATGGAACACATGAGAACTCTCCACAACTAGTCAAAATGCCAAAACCCCCAACCCAAGGTATAGTCCACTTAACAGTTTGCCCAAATGCTTTATCCAGCTCTTCCAACCATCTTTGTCTATTCCATTCCCCGGATAGCTACATCATATGAAATTTTGGAGAAGATTTCAGTCCGAACATATCTTTTCATGCAATCAAATTGCCTTCCCAAAATGTGGCAAAATAACTAGACATATAGCAACTAGGAATAACATCTTAATTTGCCTCATCTTCTCTTTCTACACCAATTAAGGGATAAAAATGTATCAGATAGAATGGTCGGGACAGGATTCACACCATTGCAGAGGAACTTGTGGAAGACGTCTATCGCTTCATGGCTAATCGAGTTCTTATTACTCAGAAAAAGCACTAGCCTAAATATGACCAAAATCAACAGTCAGCGTAACTTCTTCCACTCTTTCTTGTCTACCAAGGTCTGCATACACCTTTTTGCAAAATACATGGGCCACACATGAGTCTCTCCTTTGATACTCTTCCTCTCTCTTAGTAACTCTTGCTTGCTAACCCCAAAGTACTCAGAAACCTTATCTTCGGCCACCTTATGCTTACTAAAAGTATACACCTTGCTCCTTTTAGTCAAAGGCATCCCCAACATATGGCTATATTCTTCTAAAGTCGACGTAAGGTCTATGTCCTTGAAGGTTAAACACCGATAAGATGGATCCCAGTAATTTACCATGACGATCAGAGCTAGATCTTGTACTTTGATGTTTACCAGATCTATCAGCTTAAAGTAGGGAGTGAAAATAAGGTCTCTCTCGCCAAGGGGAATCTTCTGGATGAATGCCCCAATGTCAGATACATCATTCATGTCTATGACCACCTTCAGATTTTCTGGTAGATTACTATTATATCCTTTTGGGAGACTGTCACCCTTTTTCGCTTGTTGTGATCAAGCGTCTCTCATAAAAGTCCTAAAAAGATGCTTGAAAATGGGATCACTAGAAGTCATGCTAACAATCTATCTTCAAAAATTAACCTTTGATGGAAAAGTACCAGGAGGATGGATTAGAGATGAAAAATAGATAATTGGCATAAAATAATAAAACGGAAGTATAAAGAGAAAGAAAATGGATGCTCCTCCCATTGTCCTAGACAAACAGGTCACCTTAGTGTTAGGATTTCTAGCCTAACAGCCAGGTTCTAACCTAAATCGGACAACATTATACATAACGTGCATAGTTTGGTAATGGTACTATCAGTCCTAAAATGGTCAAGTCCTTGGATTACCTCCATCAAAACGATGAAGATCACACGTTACTAACCTAGTTCACTCGGGGACAACCCCTCAGTTTACCCAAATTAGTAGAATGATCTACAATCCAAACGAAAGCTTTCATGTAAAACACCGATGGATAAATCTCCTGGTAATAACACTATGCCCCCTTCTAATCCTAGGTTTAATGTGGCCTGGGTGTAGAGCCGACAAGTAGTGTGCAAGGTTAGTGTAAGTGCTTAGTGTGCAGGAGGAGCAAACATAACTCAATCAAAAATCTACCCAAACCACCCCAACTGCAAATAAAAGAGAAGCATATGCAACAAACTAAGGCTATCTATAAATGTAAAAATAAATACAGTAGATATAAAATAATGGAAAAGAAAAAACTTAAAATGAATAAAACACATCTTGGTCACATATGATTTGCATAGTTAATTTATTGTGCTGGACTCTCTAACCAGTCTCCAATGGAGTCGCCAAACTGTCACAATGTACCCGAGGGGTAGCCGCGACGTGAATGGTCAAACGAATCTAAGAAAAACATGAGTCTCCACCAATTGTTTTAGAAAATATGATACAATTAGTAACCCTTCTTATTTTATTATTTTAAAAGTTTGCGTACCAAAGATTGGTTCGGGAGTTTGTATATGCATGGGAAATGTATTAGGCACTCCACAACATCTGTTTAGAGACGGTTACTCTAAATTAGTTAGGCAAAAAATAAGACAAGATGTGGCTAAGAACGTATTTTATTTATTCTTAAAAAAAAATTACATTCACTAGTGAATGGCAAAAAATAAATATGACATGCATGAATTCTAAAGAGTTCAAAATCCTTCCACCCGTTCGTCACATATTGTGCCCGTCGGGGTAACACTTATCTTTATCTAGGTCAGATAAAAGAGACCCATCCTATATAGGACCAAGGCAGTCTTATCGCTCCATGATAGACAAAGGGCCTATGAATTTTGTAAACTCTAACCATAATTCTTAAATGTTATGCATGATGATACAACCAATTGGGGTGGAAAAATTTTAATTACATCCAATAAAAGAGAAAAGTATCCTTGCTCCAGGATTTATGTCGGCTTCACATCTTCGAACTTGGAAAAAATGAATCCACTTACATATTACATAAGCTCACCAGTACCGTTATGGAATGAAACTCCTATAACTAGAAGTAGTGGCTATTAGTAAAAAAAAAAAATGAAACATAAAAATGAAATTAAAAAAAAAAGGTAAAAAAAATAAAATAAAATAAAATGATAGCATGATCATCAAGAGAAACAAAGTCATAGCATAGCCATGAAATTAGCATCAAGATAATTATTCATACCCAAACAGCAAAGAATTAATCCTAGGACAACCTAGAAACAAAGTTAGAATCATTTTCAAAACAGCATCAAACTTACACTTTTTCATACAAAACACAAGTATCAATTTAGAGATAAATTAGTAANACTTTTTCATACAAAACACAAGTATCAATTTAGAGATAAATCAGTAACGTTCAAATTAACACTGAGAATAAGGAAAATATGCATAAATTTTGAAAAGTTCACACATGTAAGGCATATGTCTTATGGTTTTAACAAAACAATAATCATGCAAAATGGAGCCTTATAGTTCAAATTAGAGACAAAAGATTAAGCCCTGCTAGAGACATAGCACCAGCAATAGGACAAAATAAACAGCCGAATTCAAATTAACACTGGGAGCAATGAAAACATGAAAAAATTCTAAAATTTATACATCTAGAATAAATATGTCTTATGGTTCTAACAAGACAAGATTCATGCAAAATGGAGCCATATAACTTAAATTAGAGACAAAAGACTAAGCTCTGCCAAAAACATGGCACCAGCAATAGAACAAAATAAAACAGCGAAATTCAAATTAAAACCGGGAGCAATAAAAACATGCAAAAATTTTAAAAATTATACATTTAGAAAAAATATTTCTTATGGTTCTAGCAAGACAAAATTCATACAAAATGGAGCTCCATAGCTCAAATTAGAGACGCAAAACAAAGTGCTGCCAGAGATATGACAGAAAAAAAATAAATAAATAAAAAATAAACAGCCATATTTTAACCCAAAAAAAAATAATAAAAATAAATAATCAAAAAAATATACAAAAATAAATAATAAACAGAATATATAGATAAAAGGAACAACAAAATAGAGCAAGAAAAGAAAAAAAATAAATAAATAAAAGAAAGAACTGAAATTAATACAACCAAAATAATGACTAGAAGAACATAAAGAAAGAATAGAAAATATATCTATAAATGAATGCTAATAATAATAAAAAAATATTAATTAAAAGAGCCAAATAGAAAAATAACCAAAGAGTAATAAAAGGAAAACATAAAATATATAAATAAACAACAAAGAAAAAAAAACTAAGAATATATAACTAAAAAGGCCAAGAAAATTAAATAAGTAAATAAAAATATGAAAAAATAAAACAATATAAATAATGACAATGAGATTATTAAGAAAGAGAAGACTTAAAGAACATAAATAAATAAATAAGGTAAAATAACAAATACATGAAAGAAACAAAATAAAAATATGTATACATAAAGAGACTAAAAAAACAGAGCCAAATAAAAGGAAAAACAGAAAAAGATAAATAAATAAAATAAAAAAAGAACAATATATGAAGATGACTATAATGTATATATATCTATATATAGAAAGAAACAAAGCATAGTTGGAAAGAAAAAAATTAAAAAGAGAAATAAACCAAAAATAATAAACATGACTAAAAAGATGAAATAACAATGCAATAAGAAAATAGAAGGGGGACTAGAGATAACCATAGCAAAAAAAAAATAGAGAATAAATAAATATATTTAATGAACAACAAAATAAATAGATAACTACAAGAGAAGAAAGAAGATAAAAAAAAAAACCAAAAAAATACACCAAAAATATAGAAAAGCAACAAAAATGGAGTAATGTCTCATACTCTTTTTTATTTTGAGTATAATGGCTTCAATCTAATGGGTCATTGAAGAGGGAAAATAGATAAGAACTTGGAAGGTAAAAAAAACAAAAAACAAAAATGTCTTAATATAAAACAAGAACTAAAATAAAAGAATGGAAGAGCTTACCTTTCAAAGAAAAAAAACTTAAACTCAAACCACTTATTTCTCTTTTGTTTCTCCTCCTTCTCACTCACGTTCTCTCTTCCTCTTCTCTTGCTCTCACTCTTTTTTTTTAGCTCTTACCCCCTTGGGTCCTCCTTACTCTCCTTTGCTTTTGCTCTTTTCCGTAGACCTCTCTATTGCTTTGGCTTTTTGTTTCTTTCTTTTTTTTTTTTTACTCTTTCCCTCACTTTCCTCTTCTTTTTTCAAATTTTCCCTTGCCCCCAAAATGTCTTCATGCCACATTTAAATTTTGGACTAATCAAATCCCTATGGAGACTTTTCTTTGCATTTCATTGGTCTAAGTAAATTTCATGATGCAAAAGCAAATTTTAATTTTTTGTAACTTATTTATTAACATATGTTTTTTAAAAAAATATTTTAAGTGTACAAAAATAAAAATAAAAATAGATCAAATGGGCCTCATAGAAAAATTGAGCTATACCCATGAATTTTGCAAAGATAATTTTTTTTTATTAGAAACCTAAGCCCAAGATCACAAAACTCATAAAAATTATGTATGCATTTTTTTTTGGACAAAAACAAAAATTTACCCGGATAAAAACGATGTCTACAATGGTAGTCACCTGTTCTNTGAGCTATACCCATGAATTTTGCAAAGATAATTTTTTTTTATTAGAAACCTAAGCCCAAGATCACAAAACTCATAAAAATTATGTATGCATTTTTTTTTGGACAAAAACAAAAGTTTACCCGGATAAAAACGATGTCTACAATGGTAGTCACCTGTTCTGACTTAATGTTATTGGAATTGAGTGGACAATTATTTAGTCTTATTAGTTTCAAGTCTCTTATCTTGGTTTCTTGTGTGCTTTTGTCTGCTTTGGTTTCATGTTACTGTTGGAATAAATGAGAACTTCCTTTTATTAATCTTTTCTCTACTTATCTGGAGGATAACCCCTTGCTGAAGTTTTACTGTTGTCTGTTTATTTTCTCCTGTTATACATCGTACTTTTGAATTCTGATTATCTGAATACGTGGTGTTGGGGGAAAATGCACATCATGTCAGTTCATTGACTGAGTCAGTTGTGGGTTTGCTGCCCACTTGTTTTATTTTGGTTGTGACCAGAAATGTGTATTGACCCTAAAGTGGGATGATAATTTCATGAAACAATCTGTGGTAATTTCTGGCACTCTTGGCAGAGATCTTGAGGTAAGCATCAACGCCTTCCCCATGTTGAATTTTATAATGAATTTCAGGTTGTCTGCTCTAAAGAAAAACCAGAAGAGAAAAAAATTGTCTTGTCCAAACTATAGCCCTTACCATCTATGGATGAACAATTATATTAAATTGATAAAAATCTGTCTTAGATAAGGTAGTATTACTTTCAGTTTCATTTTTATGGTGAACCAAAATGTCTTAGAAATGCAAAGCATTGGATAAACATCCTATACTTTTGCTCAATTATTTGTTTGAAGGAAGATTCAAACCCTTCTGAATGAATATTTTTGTCCTTCTTGATGTGGATCAGAATGCATTGATTTACCATCTTGGCATGAGGTGCCTTGTATGGATGACTAAAAATTAGCGGTCTCCTTTTCATGTCTGAAAATGATGAAGGGGTTCTAGGTCAAGATTTCTCTATGCATTTATCATAGCTGAGTATATAAATGGAAATTATTTACTTAGTAGAATGAGTTCTTTAAGCAGTAAAGCACATATTATTTTACTTAGTTGGATGAATTATAAATATTAATAGCACATTCTCGGACTAGGTAAAGTTGTTGGATTGAATTGGTTCTTGACATGATATTAAAGTCTCTTTGACTAATTAGTCTGGAGATTGATTCTTGTTGCCTCGACTTTCTTGATTAAATTAAAATTTTAACACAAGGTACAATCATGCCTTTGCTTTGTCTTCAATTCAAGCTCAAAGGAATTTCATGTGCAAGGGCATATTAGTTATAAAATTATTTCTAAGCCTTCACTTACATTCAAACGACTAAGAGGGTACTTGAATGTTACGTGACCAAGAAGGCTACTACGAGGATACTGAACTAGGGATAGCGTCATAACAAAAAATAAGTTACAGACAAGGAATTCAGTTTTCAGACTGTCCAAAATACCTGCCTGAAATTGTAGCAAGAATATTTAACATTACAACTTCATCATCAAGTTCAGACTTTCCGGCCAGTAAGCTAGCACACTTTCGTAGCAGACTTCTGAGTGCCGCGCAAGTGTCAGCATCAAGTGGGGCATCAACTGTTGCACAGAGAGCAAAGAGCCACAGACAATCATTTCTAGTGACAGTGTCTGCAGGCTCTAGCAAGCTAATTCGTTTTTGCAGCATTGATACTCGCACTACAGACTCCATTCCTAAGACTGCAGAAAGCAAGGGAATGCTGCTGGAACTTTGATCATTCCAAGTTTTAGAACTTGGATTCTCCAGAGGTGGTGTGGCAATGGCATCCTTATCTGTCAAGATAGAAGGTTCGTCAACTGGCTTTCCAAGGCTCAAATGATTATTGAGCAGGAGTTCCTTGGTGGTTAAGAAATGGACAGGTTGCAAATTTCCAGAAGCACTTGAACCCTCTAGACGCGAAAGATTCTGGGATTAGAAACAATTAAGAAAAATTGTCACTGAAGGTCCTTTAATGGATTGAAATATTAAAGCACAACCAGAGGATTTCCACACCTATAATTTGTTAGCATGAACACCATGTAGCTTCTTAGTGTATTGAGGAGACTTAGGATATTCAACCATTAATAGAAAGAAAATATTGTAATTTTAACAAGGAGTAATGCGAAGGACAATCTCACTGCTAACACTTTTTTTTAAAAAAGCAAAGTTCATAGCACTAAAAGTTTGGCCCAAACCATCAGGCCAAAGGGTGGGAATTAAAGAGTTTCTCACATCATCAATTTATATATTACTAACAAAATGCTTTCTAAAGAAAAGTTAGGTATTGTCTCAAGTGTTTTCGTGAAAAAATAAACAGACTCACTGTTTAAACATAGAAACAAACAGGTTCTTGAAGAACATACCGCTCTGAGCTCTGAAAATTCAGCAAGAAAGGAATCCTCCCACTGTTTCAACGGCAAGAGATGCTCAGGACACTTAGCAATATCAGGAATTTTGGGCATGTAAGCACTTTGTTCCTTGGTAAGCTTACTTCTATCAAGTTTGGCTACCTTCACTTTAGGGATTTGAGCAGCCTCCCACCTTAAGAAAGAAAAAAGAATCAGGTTAGAAAAATGCTATTCTGCCAGGACTTTTCTGGTTAGTACATATAGTTTCTCCTCCCACCAGCATTTAACAAACCTAGAGGTGTTCTTATGTATCATTAACACAACACAGGTAGACCAGATTTCTCATATTTAACTTAAGCCTGGACTATAGAAACTAGGTTCGTGGCAGCATAAATAGTTGCAAAAAAGTAATCATAATTCATATATATTTATTATTGTTCATCATGAAACCCTATCCAAAGCTTCATCCTCTGATACATGTTATAATTTCTTATTGGTTTTGGCCATATCACATTTGACAATCATGTAACCCTATTTGCTTCACCAACTTGAATCATCTTGCTGCCTTACAACAATCTACATTTCTGGGTTGTCCATGACTCACAAATCAACACTTATTTTTCCCATTAAGACTACCTGCTGTAGGGCAGGACATGTTGCATTCCAAATTATGGTTTTCATGTTACTTAAAATCCAAGCAGCTTTGGGTCTTTAAACAGATGAATGTCAGGAACTGAAGAAGCATAACACGGGTTTTTCTGGCAGTGGTTCACAAGTCTGACAGTGTATAGTAAATCAACAGATTTCAAGCATGAAACTTGCCCTAAAATTGGTTGTTCAAAGCTCAATTTTTCACGTATTTAATTGTGGGAGAACTTTCTGCAATACTCAATAACACTTAGGGCTGGTTTGGTACCCGGAATGAAATAATGAAANATGTCAGGAACTGAAGAAGCATAACACGGGTTTTTCTGGCAGTGGTTCACAAGTCTGACAGTGTATAGTAAATCAACAGATTTCAAGCATGAAACTTGCCCTAAAATTGGTTGTTCAAAGCTCAATTTTTCACTTATTTAATTGTGGGAGAACTTTCTGCAATACTCAATAACACTTAGGGCTGGTTTGGTACACGGAATGAAATAATGAAACTGGAATTGGAATAGGAATGAAAATGGAATAGGCTGGAATGGAATGATCATTCCCATTCCACAGTTTCGTAGTCTTATGGAATCAAAGAAATGTAATTAAAACCATTCATAAAAGACATATCTTTATTAGCAATATGGTTTTGAGAGTGTTAGATCAGTTGTATTTGATAAGGGTAGTTTAGGTCATTTTATAAAATTAATGAGGATATGTTGGGAAAAGAATACATTAATTGCAATGAATGAGTAATCCCACCTCTCAAGGTGGAATCCTAATTACCACTTCTATGGAATCAGGCCTTGAATGGAATCACCATTCTATACCTTCTTTTGCTACCAAACATAAGAATGCCTATTCCATGGAATAGAGCATGGAATGGAATCACCAAACTGTGTACCAAACGAGCACTTAAATAAGTGGAATTCATCAGCACCATGATTAGAATTTTCTTGAAAAAGGAAATAGCCCAAAAATGTGAAAATATTTATTAGAGAAATTATAATTTGATCCAAAATCTGAAAAATATCCCGCCTTCTATTAAGAAATTCAAAACCACTAGGAAAGCCTATAAACTAGTCTTCCTTGAAGGATTGTCAATATGATCATAGATTCTCATAACTCCTGAGACCTATAGTAGCCTCCAACTGTATTTGTAGTATAATCTATAATCTTATTTAGTGCATAGAAAGAATAATAATATCATATAAATTTAATAAAAATCCTACTTAAGGTTTAGTCCATTTATTAAAAGAATTTCAGTTTAGTCCAATTGTGATACTGCACACAGTAATTTGCATCTCAACTTCTCAAGTGATAAGGTGTTTGTTGACATCATAATCAAAATCACCTATGACGTGTGCTCAAACATTCTCATCCAATAATCAGATATCAAAAACAGATGTGAAATATAAAGCTGGATTTACATAGAAAGACAAGAAAATTATGGCAGTTTTTGGGGTGAGAAGTTCAGATTGGAAGGGGGTGTTTAGGGTTTAGGGTTTAGGGTAGCCTTTATAAGAAGGAGCTGGAATGATCCTCAATAATATGACGAATCACTCCTCTAAGAAGAGTAGACCAATGAAAAAAATTAGCAGAAAAATAAATCAGAGCATAAGATGCACCACAGAACCAGCAATATGCTGATAATTAGAATTATACCTGACACGCCTAAGATATTCCCATCCATCTTCTGGTGGACCAGAATCAAAATCGGGTTCCCCCTCAACCAGAAACGCAGGTTTCTGAATGCTAGCAATATCATCATCACTATCTCCATCTTCACTGCACTCTCCTTCTAAAACCGAGCTGTCATCCTTGCCCATAAGACTATGACTACATGAAGGATCAACAGGACTCACATTTTCACTACCATCCATCTGTTGTAATTCATTACCCATATTTGCACAACACACTGCACCTGAAAGTAATTACAAAACTTTCAGCACTAGCATTATCTATTTAGTAATCTGGAGAACGGGTGGAAAAGGAATAAGTAACTAAATGTAGTATTGGTATAAAGTAAGAGTAAACAGATAAAACAGACCCTTCTCATTCAAGTTGAATGTACACGAAATTGAAGTTCTTATTGAGAATCACCATTATTACTTTCTACTTAGAAAGATGAAGTCAACAACTAATCACTCTGACCAATCAGTGTCTGACCAAAGTAAGATCTTTGGAAATTAAAACTACACAAGAGTTTTCCATATACAAGGACTTTGTACAAGTAATCATGCAACTACACTACTGCAGTCAATGCCTAAGTACAGAAATTAGAACATAGTCAAATAATGTTGCAGATTAGATCTTTTCCATGTTCCTTTTGCTCATTCTTCAATGCACAAAGACATTCATATATCTCCCTCTTCCATTAGCAGCACCTACACCTGTCCATAACAGAAATTGAAAACATCAAATTGACTCGGTCTAAACTAACAACCTGGAGAGAAGGGGTGGATAAAGAAAGAATTCAGAAGAAAAAAGATTTATTTAAGGTTTCATGAGACAAGAATACTTATTGTTGCATAAGAAAAGCAAGACAAAAGGTGTCTCTAAAAAAAAAAACTGAAAGCAGAAGTTAGGAGGAGGTCCATAGGCAATACAAGGTCAGAAATAAGAACCGGGTCAACTGTTGCAGCCACCATGAAAGTGAAAAAAAAAAAAAAAAAAAAACCAAGA